>JBBPTT010000115.1:0-19843 GCA_038094175.1 Boletellus aff. lepidospora
AGAATGATGTATACCCATACCTACAATGGGTTTATCCATGGGCTAATGCATTAAAAGGAGTAACCATACTAGCATAGTAGAATCAGCATATGTGCTAATTGGATCTAAACTCTCCTCCAAGTTCCAGGGCATGATGTGGGTGTACTCTGGGGTGTCTAAGGTCTGACCCACACCATACAAACCAATACACTTTTACTGTGGATTCAGAAAATGCCACCCATGGGTGTACCCACATGTGGGTTTATCCATAGGTAGAGTTGTTGTTTGCTAGTAGAGAACTGTAGGAGTATACCTATGGGTACAATGTTTGGTAGTGAATTGTACCATGGGTATACCAAGTGTAGATATTGAAATATGCTATATAAGTTCATCTTCCATAGTAGGCCCTGGCCTAGGCCAGGCCCAGGCACTGACCTAGGGCCTGGCTTGAGATTTTTTTCAGGCCAGGCTCTACCAAGCCAGGCCCAAGCCAGGGCTTTCAGGCCAGGCCAGGGCTTTAACATAACTATACCTGTGTAACAGGTCTAAGCACATGGTGTGTTGGAGAGAGGTTCCAACACTCACCAGATATGATTGCAAGGTAGTATCTGCAATCTATAAATAGAGAGAGTACTTACTTGAAGATGAATTGTCAGTTACTTCAAAAAAGTGCTATATTTTTTTTGTCACCACCATTCTATACTGCATACATATAGCTTCCAACCACACAAACCCCCATCTCAAAGCGGATAACAGAGGACCCACAATTCCATTATTATTCAGGCTGTATTGGAGTAGTAGATGGAATACACATCTAGGCTCATGTACTATTTGAGGATCACATTCACATGCATAATGTTACAATTTTCTCCCTTTCATCTCATATCTACCTTGTTTCTATCCATTTGCTTCATCATGCTGGTCCCCTTATCTTCTCTACTCATTTTGATTGCTTCCTATTTGTCTTTGGTCATGTTATGCTTGCATGGAGTTATCCAGCAAGACAAGAACTTGGATGATAAGTCCAAGCTCAAATGAAGACACTGGTTGAGCGTACACTCTGAGGTATAGTGTGAAGACACAAGAGGTTCTCACTAACTGCGATCTGCAGTCTCATGGAGGCCAGAAAACTCCACATAGATTGCATAGAACTAGCTAAAGAATAACAGTACAGGTCATGAATCTTTATATATGGCTAGATATCTATCATGACTAAGAATTGGCTGATGAGGAGTCATCAGTAGTTATGAAGTTACTGCAGTATCAAGGGGAAAGGGGAACACGAGATGATGCAAGAGAATCATCTTGGGAGAAAAGTGTCTGAAATAGTAATGGGTGCATCACAATCAAGGGGAAAGGCAGGTGGCATAGGAATGGGATAGGATCTAGTCAAAAGATGACCATCAGAAGATGACACAATATCAGAAGCATAGGTTGAAGGGGAAGAAAAACTCATCAAAGATAACCCTCATCACTCCAGGGTAAATGTGTTACAGTTTTTCCTTTTCTCTCCCTGATAAGTCCTCTTCCTCTCAATCTGTGTATAATGACTGCTGATGATCTCTAGAAGTCTCCAAGCAAGCAGGCAGCCTACAGTCATTAATGACCATTCCCATGATGACTATTCACTCCCCTCACTTTATCACCCCTTCACATCATCACACCTTCACCATCTCACTATGATGGTAACTGCCCATAGCCTCCATCTTTTGATCTCTTAATTCCATCATTTATGCTGCGCATTGATGCATTAATCACCTTAGTTACCCGTGACTCAGTCTGACTCATTCTGACTCACCATGACTATGCGCACAGCCCATCCCTGCACTATATAGTTGGACCCATCATGTACCATAGTTCCCCAGCTAGTTCTACGCAATCTATGTGTAGTTTTCTGGCCTCCATGAGACTGCCTGTCGCAGATAGTGAGAACCTCTCATGTCTTTGCACTACACCTCCGAGTGTGCACTTGACTAGTTGCTTTCATTGGTTCTGGACTTGTTGTCAAACCTTTGACCTTGCTGGATAACTCCATGCAAGCATAACAAAAGAACTAGCTCTCTTCTCATCCCTGCTTTTCAGCAGAAGGACTCTAGACAATAAATCATGAAGTCATCTTCAGGAAAAAGATTGGACCTGCTAGACCTCACTGTTGTTCTAGCTGCCACTACCATCCTAGGATTGGTAGATACCATCATTGCCACCATCGCCCTATATGCAGTTCTATCTTGTCAACCTAGACCAACCTAGTAATCAACATGTGGGAACCCAGAGGAACTAACCCAGAGACATCTACAGATGAAGAAGAGTCATCGCCACAATGGTGAACTCGAAGCCAACCAGCAGAAAGAGAGGGTACCTGGCAAATCCCTCTACCACCGATCATGTTTGGAATGACCACCAGACAACCTCACCTCCCAGGAAGGGAGCCATTGACATCCAGCAGCTGCAGAAGGATACATGGACTGATCCATGAACCTGCTGCTCCACCATCCAGTCCACAGTCAATACCTGATGCTTAGGAAAGACCTACCATCTGACATGAAAGGGGAATTACACCATCTCCACGATCACTGGTTAGAAAAATCATTGGATCTTCTATGGAAAGCTGAGAACACATTGCAAGATCCACTGGATCACCAAGATCCATAACTACAGCACAACCACACCACCCTGAGATAGCAAGAATAGAATCCCCTACACAAACATCTGTTGTCATTCCCTCCCTCCTAGAACTGATCCAAACAGAACAATCTCAACTGGATCAACCAATGGAGGAAGCCCCTCACACCCACATCACCACTGCTGAGTTGCCATCCATTCCCATAACCACCTTCCACTTTAACCCTACATTTCTCATCCCAGCTCCTTTACCTGCCCCCACCACTCTAATAGCATCCTCCTTCTTCCCTCAAGAAGAAGCTGAAATCCACACTGGAAATCCAGGACCCTTCAATGGAAAACCAGAAGATGCTAAACAATGGTTTTGTGCTATGAAAGCCTACTTCACAATCAATTATGAAGTATATGACAAGCTGGCACAGATCATAATTCTCCTCAACAACCTAAAGATGGGACTCGCTGCCACCTTCGCTGAAGGATGGTATCAGAAAATTGATGACATGGTGAAATCCTCGGGACAAATCCAACTGGCTTTCAATGACTTAAAAAAAGATTTCTTCATCACATTCTCTCCAGGAGATGCTCAGGCAGACACCCGCAGCAAATTGTATGCCTTATGACAAGGCTGGGGAATGTTCCCTACTTTCTGTGCTCAATTCGAACTCCTAGTTGCTAATGCTAGCATGAACCAGCAAGATATTTTGCTTATTGACCTCCTCAGGATTGCTGTCCATCTCGACATTGTAAATATAATGATGGCAGTAGATCCACCCCCGACTTCTTGGCAGAAATGGATAGGAAAGGCAGCACAATTTGACCTAATCCAGACACACATGAAGCAACTACACAGAAACCAACCTGACCCTAACGACTATATCACATCAGAAACCCCTGACAGAGACCCTGATGCCATGGATATAGACACTAATGACATGGATGTCAACGTCATAATGACATTACCAGAAGAAACCCAAGGGCGAAGAAACAAGGAATGCTTCCTTTGACAAATAGGATGTTTTACCAAAGAAAGGGTAAACCAATTCCTTAGAAAAGGAACTCGACAAGGCAACAGGCAAGTTCTACCAACAGATCATGAAAACCCTGATACTCAGACAACCAAAACAGACGACCCAGTAGCCTGAATAATAAAGGAACTAAACATCTCCCAGGAGGATGCTTTAGAAGCCCTTCACCTTACATGACCCAACAAGGAAGGATCACCAATAAAGATGGAGCCAACCACCTGGACCAAGAAAGCCACAATAGGATGGACCAACCAGGAGAAAACCGCCTTGGTTATATCTCCAATCGCAGATCGAGCAATATGACTACCCATCTCCTTAACTGAAGAAAGGACTGGATAAACGACAGAACTATCCTCCCTAATCGACAGTGGAGCCAGTAACTGTTTCATAAACTGAAAACTGGTAGAAAGAATGGGATGGACAATCCAGAAATTGAAGATACCCATCAAAGCTACAAACACTGATGGAACGGAAAATGAAAATGGATTGATACGAAGGAAAGTAACCCTTTCTATGACTGTTGAATCATTACTGTTGGAAAACCAAAGTTTCCTCATCATCAATTGTGGGCAGGAAGATGTAATCCTTGGAATGTCTTGGCTCAGACTAATAAACCCTGAGATCAATTGGGCCAAAGGCGAGATCATTATCCCTGAATTGATCGACCTGATATCACATTCACAAGATCACATTGAACAGCAATATCTATTGCACTATTTATCGGTAGACCTGAGCATCCATATTGGCCAAGAATTGATCCAGAAGATAACTCACTCTATGGAGATCACCCAAGCCAAAATGGCAAATAAAAAGGAAACTGACCTCCTCCTCAAATTCGAAGAATTCCAACAAGTGTTCAAAGAACCTCCCCTAGGTAAACTTCCCCCATCTAGGAAGTATAACCACCATATCAACCTAAAAGACACTTTTGTGCTAAAGGTAGCCAAGGTGTATCCACTAAACCCCAAGGAGTTAGAAGCTTGCAAAATGTTCGTCAATGAGAATCTGAAGAAAGGGACCATCATACCATCACAATCGCCTCAAGCATTGCCTTTCTTCTTTGTACCAAAGAAAGACAGAGGACTTTGCCCATGTCAAGACTACCGATACCTCAACAAGCATACAGTCAAGAATGCATATCCATTACCCTGCATTTCAGAACTCGTAGATCAGCTAAAGGATGCCACCATCTTCACCAAGATGGATATTCGATGGGGATACAACAATGTGTTGATCCACCCTCCAGACCAATGGAAGGCCACCTTCATCACACCCATAGGACTGTTTGAACCAACAGTCATGTTTTTTGGACAAAGCAACTCTCCAGCTATGTTCCAGGCCCTCATGAACCACATCTTCACTGACATGATTGCTGAAGGATGGCTGATCATATACATGGATGATCTTATCATCGCCTCCAAGCAACCAGGGGAACATATGGAAAGAACTCATCAAGTTCTTCAACGAATGATGGACAACAACTTGTTCCTCAAGCTGAGTAAATGCTCCTTCAATGTCACTGAAGTTGATTACCTCAGAATGATAGTCCAACCTGGCAAAATCACTCTTGACCCAGGAAAGCTTAAGGCCATCCAGGAATGGAATAGCCCAACCTCTGTAAAACAAATCCGCTCATTCATCAGATTCTGTAACTTCTACAGGAAGTTCATCCCCAACTTCTCTGGAATAAGCCAACCCTTTCACGAATTCACCGAGAAAGGAATTGCTTGGAACTGGTCACCAGAATGCAAGAAAGCTTTTAGGACTTTACAAAAAGCCTTTATGTCTAGACCTGTCCTTAAAATGCCAGACTCCACGAAACCCTTCACAGTCATGACTGATGCCTCACTCACTGCCTCAGGAGCTGTCCTCATGCAAACCGATGGAAATGGAGATCTCCATCCCTGTGCATACTTCTCCCAAACCTTCTCTCCCGAAGAACAAAACTATGACATATATGATCAAGAACTGTTAGCTGTCATTTGAGTGCTAGAAGAATGGAGACATTACCTATCAGGAACAGAACATCAGGTGACGATTCAGACAGATCATAAGAATCTGGCATACTTTAAACAACCCCATAAGCTGTCCCACCAACAAGCTCAATGGATGCTGTTCTTGCAAGATTTCGATATCCAATACCAGAATCTTCCTGGAAACAAAATGGCCCCAGCCAATGCTTTATCTAGACAAGAAGAAGTTGATACTACCAGCAACAACCAGGATGTTATCCTCATCCCTGACAATCACTTCATCAACCTTATTGACTTTGCTATCCAAGAAAAAGTGATACTCTCCACCAAGGACAATCCTTTAGCAAAGAATGCTATTGCTGCCACACAAATAGGTTCATCACTCTTTCCTTGCACCACTGCAAATGATTGGAAATGGGAGGATGGAATGCTGTATTTCAAGGGGTGTCTCTTTATTCCTGAATCACAATGAATGGTGTTGGTCACTAAATTACATGAGTCCCCTGCCAGAGGACATGGTGGATATTTTAGAACTCTATCCCTACTCCAATGGGATTATTGGTGGCCTGGTCTCTCGACCTTTGTTAGGAAATTTGTCCATGGATGTGCAGTTTGTCAAGCAAACAAAGTGAATACTCACCCTATGACACCACTGCCTGTTCCCAACCCTATGGAAGCAGACCACCCATTCCAAAATATCTCCATGGATTTGATTACTGATCTCCTGATCTCAGCTGGTTTGACTCTGTACTGGTCGTGGTCAACCATGGGCTTACAAAGGGGGTAATTTTCCTCCCTTGCAATAAAACCATCGATGCAGCAGGAATAGCCAAACTCTTTTTCAGACATATTTTCCCCAGATTCAGACTCCATGATTGAGTTATATTGGATAGAGGCCCTCAATTTGCATCTGCATTCGCCAGAGAACTCACCAGACTTCTGTAGTACGATCTAGCCCTGTCAACAGTCTACTATCCTCAAACTGATGGAGAAACCAAATGCATTAACCAGGAACTGGAGACCTATCTTCGGATATTTTGTGATAGAAACCCTGCTAAGTGGCATGATCTGCTCCCAATGGCCGAGTTTGCTCATAATTCCACCACTCATTCAGTCACTAAACAAACACCATTCACCCTGATGTTGGGATATAAACCACAAGCTTACCCTGCCATCGGAAAGACATTCCTCCCTGCTCTTGAATCACACATGACCATACTCAACAATACCTGAAAAGAGGCTGAAGCCACTCATGTTGCTGCTCAACTATGACAAAAGGAGAGAATTTGGTCCAAATACAAACCCTTCAAAATTGGAGATAAGGTTTGGCTAGAAGGAAAAAACCTTCATATTCCCTATCCCTCTAGAAAGCTCGCCCCTAAACAAGAAGGCCCCTTTGAAATCGAAAAAGTCATTTCCCCTGTTTCATTCCAACTTTGTCTCCCTTCCTCCTGGAAGATCCATCTGGTTTTCCACACCTCCCTTCTCACACCTTATGTTGAAACTCCAGAACACAGTCCCAACTTCATTTGACCTCCGCCTGATGAAATCAAAGGAGAAGAAGAATATGAGGTAGAAGCAATTCTCGCTCACAGAGGACATGCTGGATGAAGAAAATACTTAGTCAAATGGAAAGGATACTCTGCAGCAGAAAACACTTGGGAACCAGCATCCAACCTCACTAACACTCATGAACTCCTCTCTGCATATAGAAAATTACACCCCTCTGCATTCCTTGAAAAAGTCTCCCTGTTGAAATCTTCTTTCCATCGACAACAAAGAAAATACTAAGATGAAAGTCTTGGAGCTGGAACCTCCAATGTACAAAGGAGGTATTGTTACAGTTTTTCCTTTTCTCTCCCTGATAAGTCCTCTTCCTCTCAATCCGTGTATAATGACTGCCAATGATCTCTAGAAGTCTCCAAGCAAGCAGGCAGCCTATGGTCATTAATGACCATTCCCATGACGACCATTCACTCCCCTCACTTTATCACCCCTTCACATTGTCACACCTTCACCATCTCACTATGATGGTAACTGCCCATAGCCTCCATCTTTTGATCTCTTAATTCCATCATTTATGCTGCACATTGATGCATTAATCACCTTAGTTACCCGTGACTCAGTCTGACTCATTCTGACTCATTCTGACTCACCATGGCTATGTGCACAGCCCATCCCTGCACTATATAGTTGGACCCATCATGTACCATAGTTCCCCAGCTAGTTCTACGCAATCTATGTGTAGTTTTCTGGTCTTCACGAGACTGCCTGTTGCAGTTAGTGAGAACTTCTCGTGTCTTCACACTTGTTAAGTCCAGTCCTCCAGGCAAGTCCGATGAAGTCCAGACAGGTGCGTGCAGAGGGGCGAACAGAATGAGGGGGGCAAGGACTCAGAGCAGGATGTATGTGTTGCTCCCTTGTACTCACATCCTCAGAGGTCAGAGGGTCGGGGATGGATCAGAGAGGTCAGAGTTGACCAGAGGTGACTATGTGGATTTCGAACTGAAGTACAAACAGAGTATGTATGGAGTATATATACATTGGAGTTGCATCACATTAGTAACAGAGTATAGCCATGGGCTATGGATGAGTAAGTTGGAGAATGTACAAATCTGAAGGTATGTGAAACGGAGAATGGAGAGAAATGTACTGGAGCTGTGCACCAGTACTAGAGTAACCAGAGCTGTGCACAGTAACTCTAAATAGGAAAGACTTAAGCAGTATAAGGAAACATGATATACAAAAGGAGAATAGGGTTGAAACCACGAAAGTCCAATGGGGAGTTATCATGCCCTTGGGGAGATCATACTGGAGATCAAACGGGGTTGGACCCGGAGTACTGGAGTTGGACTTGGTGAAAATCTGGGATATGACAGTATCCTCCTCTTAGGCCTGAACCCCTGAAGGCCATTAGCAACTCGACGCACAATGTGGAGTTTGATCGGAGTCCAAATTTGAAAATTGTTTTAAGTCTGACTTGTCGCCTAATCATTTCTCAACTCCTCACTGCTACCATCCCCAACAACAATGTCCGCCCCCCTCAACCTTGCCAAGATCTCCGAGTGGTCGGAAGACCAGATCACCAAGCATGAAGAGGACGACAAGGCCATCACTGATGTCAAGTATGCAGAGCGGAAACGTTGGACGAAGGCCTGGAAAGAGGTGGAGGAGGTGTGCCAGAGGGTGACTGAATGGGAGATAGTGCAGAGGGCCAAAGAGGTGAGGAGGGCAGAGGCAGCCAGGAAGGTGGAGGAGGAGAAGAGGGTGGCGGTGTTACACTTGTGTGGAGTTATCCAGCAAGGTCAAAGGTTTGACAACAAGTCCAGAACCAATGAAAGCAACTAGTTGAGCGCACACTCTGAGGTGTAGTGCGAAGACACTAGAGGATCTCACTAACTGCAACGAGCAGTCTCGTGGAGGCCAGAAAACTACACGTAGATTGCATAGAACTAGCTGGGGAAACTATGGTACAAACTGGGTTGACTATATAGTATCAGGATAAGCTGTGTGTACAGCCAGCGATGAGTCAGGATGAGTCATGGGTAACTAGGGTGAATGATACATCAATGCGCAGCATCAGAGATGGGATCAAGGGATCAAAAGATAGTGGCTGTGAGGTTATGTGTGGTTACCATCACAGTGAGATGGTGAAGGTGTGACGATGTAAAAAGGTGATGATGGTGACAATGTGAAGAGATGAGACAGGTGTTGGCTGGGTAGACATCCCTTGTCTAGTAGCTTTGCCAAAGAGAAGGATCCTAATGGTTCGTCAGTGGTTATCATGGTCGGGGTCAAGAGTAGGAGGACTTATCAAGGGAGGGAAAAGGAAAAACCATAACAATACCCCCTTTGTACATTGGAGATTCCAGCTCCAAGACCTTTGTCCTTAATAGTTTCATCGTCGATATCAGGGAGTCGATTTTACTAGGAAAACCCTATCAAGAAAAGCTGACAGATGCAGCTTCCTATAGGCCAAGAGGAGTTCATGAGCATTAGAGAGGTTGGCAGCTGGTTCCCAAGTGTTTTCTGTGGAGGAATATCCCTTCCATTTGACAAGGTATTTTCGTTGTCCGGCATGTCCTCTGTGCGCAAGAATGGCTTCTACCTCGTATTCTTCTTCTCCTTCGATGGTGTCAGGTGGGGGTTGGAGGAAATTAGGTCCATGTTCTGGTGTTTCAACAAATTTGGTGAGAAGGGAGGCATGAAAAACAGGATGTATTTTCCAGGAAGGTGGGAGACGTAGCTGGTAATTAACCAAAGAAATGACTTTTTCTATTTCAAAGGGGCCTTCTCTTTTCGGGGCGAGTTTCCTAGATGGATAAGGAATCTGAAGGTTCTTTCCTTCGAGCCAAACCTTATCGCCAACTTTGAATGGGGAGAATGTCTTCCATCCTCATTCCTTGAGTCGTTGCTGAGCATTGACATGAGCAGCCTTGGCTTCTTCTCTTGCCCTATCTAGCAAGGAGAGTCTGGATTGTAATGCAGGAAGGAAGGTCTTGCCGATTGGTGGGTAATCTCATGGTTCATAACCCATCATAAGCGAGAATGGGGTTTGTTTTGTAACTGAGTGTGTGGCAGAATTATGAGCAAATTCAGCCATGGGGAGCAAATTGTGCCACTTAGCAGGATTTCCGTCACAAAATATCCGTAGATAGGTTTCTAACTCCTGGTTGACACGTTCGGTTTCTCTGTCAGTTTGCGGGTGGTAGGTGGTGGATAAAGCAAGATCGTATTTCAGCAAACGGGCAAGTTCCCGTGTAAAGGCAGAAGCGAATTGGGGGCCTCTGTCTGAAATGCACTGGTCATGCAATCTGAATCTGGGGAAAATATGCTTGAAAAAGAGGGCTGCTACTCCTGTGGCATCAATCATTTTGTGACAAGGGAGGAAAATTGCCCCCTTTGTAAGCCCATGGTTGACCACGACCAAGACAGAGTCAAACCCAGCTGAAATGGGAAGGCCAGTGATCAAATCCATAGAAATGTTCTGAAACAGGCGAGTAGATTCCATTGCATTGGGAATTGCCGGTGGTACTGTGGGATGAGTATTAACCTTGTGTGACTGGCAAATCGCGCATCCTTTGATGAACCGTCGAACAAAGGTGGATAGACCCGGCCACCAATAGTCCCGTTGGAGGAGGGAAAGGGTTTTGAAATACCTGCCATGTCCCCCTGCATCAGATTCATGGATCTTGGTGACCAATTTATGCCGCTGAGATTCAGGGATAAAAAGATGTCCCTTGTAGTATAGCATTTTGTCCAACCACCTCCAATCCTCAGGGGAGGCACGAGGAAAAAGGGAAGATCCTTTCTCCAAGGCAGAGATTGCTTCCAAAGCTACTGGGTCTTCTTTGGTGGAAAGAACAATCTTTTCATGGAGTTCAAGATCTATGAGATTGATGAATAGATTGTCAGGTAACAACACCACATCTTGGTTGTCGGCAGTGGTGTCCAAGTTGTCTTTCCTGGAGAGGGCATCGGCCGGTCCCATTTGTGATCCAGGGAGATTCTGATATTGAATGTCAAAATCCTGAAAGAATAACATCCATTGGGCCTGTCGTCTAGACAATTTATGGGGTTGTTTGAAATATGCCAAGTTCTTATGATCCGTTTGGACAGTCACCTGGTGTTCTGTCCCTGACAGATAGTGTCTCCATTCTTCTAGGGCTCATATGATGGCTAGCAACTCCCGATCGTAGATATCGTAGTTTCGTTCTTCTGGGGAGAAGGTTCAGGAGAAATAAGCACACAGGTGGAGATCTCTGTTTCCATCAGTTTGCATAAGGACCGCTCCACAAGCGGTGAGAGAGGCATCCGTCATGACTGTGAATGGTTTCGTGGAGTCAGGCATTCTTAATATCGGTTTCGAGAGGAAGGCTTTCTGGAGAGTTTGAAAAGCTTTCTCGCAACCTTCTGTCCAATTCCAGGTTACCCCTTTCTTGGTCAGCTCGTGTAGGGGTCGGCAAATTCCAGAGAAGTCTGGGATAAACTTTCTGTAGAAGTTACAGAATACAATAAATGATCAGATTTGCTTGACAGAGGTCGGGCTTTTCCAGTCTTCGATTGCCTCAAGTTTTCCAGGGTCCAGGGTGATCTCTCCTGGCCTAACTATCATGCCAAGATAGTCGACTTCCGTGACATTGAAGGAGCATTTACTTAGCTTGAGGAACAAGTCGTTTTCCATCATTCGTTGAAGAACTCGGCGAGTTCGTTCCGTATGCTTTGTAGGATCATTGGAGGCGATGATAAGATCATCCATGTATATGATCAGCCACCCTTTGGCGATCATATCAGCAAATACATGATTCATTAATGCTTGGAACGTAGCTGGTGAGTTGCTTTGTCCAAAGAACATGACCGTTGGTTCGAAGAGTCCTACTGGAGTGATGAAGGCAGCCTTCCATCAATCTTCAGGGGCGATTAGTACGTTGTTATATCCCCATCAAATGTCCATCTTGGTGAAGATTGTAGCGTCTTTGAGTTGATCCACTAATTCCAAGATGCGAGGTAGTGGATAGGTGTTTTTGATCGTATGCTGATTGAGGTATCGATAATCCTGGCAAGGTCGAAGTCTGCCATCTTTCTTTGGTACGAAGAAGAAAGGAGAGGCTTGTGGGGATTGAGAGAGGACGATTGTTCCTTTCTTAAGGTTTTCATCGACAAACACCTTGCATGCTTCTAACTCTTTAGGGTTGAGCGGATATACTTTTGCTACTCTGGGGACAAACATATCAGCGAGGTCAATATGGTGATCATATTTTCGTGATGGAGGGAGCTTCCCGAGTGGGGGTTCTTCGAAGACCTTCCTGAATTCTTCAAACTCAGGAGGTAAGACCATTTCTTGCTTGGTTTTCTGTTGTTCCTGAGCAATCTCCATGGATCTAGTGATCTTTCGGATCCATTCTGTCTTAATGTGCTCATCGGGGTCGGTCTTCAGATATCGTAATAGATGATCCTGTTCTTCCATGTTCTGCTGTTGGGAAAGCAGGTCGACAATTTCAGGTAGTCGGATTTCTCCTTTGGCCCAATCGATTTCTGGGTTGACCATCCATAGCCAAGTCATTCCTAGAATGACATCTTCTTTTCCACAGTTGATGACGAGGAAGTCCTGTTTTTCCAGAAGAAGACTTCCTATATTCAAAGAAAGTGTCACTTTCCTTCATATATGTCCATTACTGTTTTCTGTCCCATCCGCATTCAAGGCTTTGATGGGTGATTTCAACTTGGTGGTGGTCCATCCCATTCGTTCTACTAGGTTTCAGTTAATGAAACAGTTACTGGCTCCGCTATCTACCAGGGAGGAGACTTCGATGTCCTTGTTGGTTCCTTCTTCCTGTAATAGGGTCAGGAGTCTGATGGCCCGATCCGGGATAGGTGGTGAAGGTACAATAGCCACTTTCTCCTCCGCTGGGGGGTTAGTTCTGAAGTAAGTCTCTAAGACTTTTACAGCTTCTTTAGCCATTACTCCTTTTTTTGTAGGAGTTCCCTCATTCATTCATCTAGGAGTACTTCCTTATCTGATTGAACAGATTCTCGAATAGGGACTCACCTGGGGCTTGGTTGTCTTTTCCTGGGGTGATTCTTCATGTGACATCTCCTTCGATGACAGATGAAACATTGATTGTTTCGTCGGTGTTCTGTCCACTGCTGGGAGGACAATCGAATTATATTGATACTGACGTCTACGTCCATAGCATCAGGGTCAAGTTCCTGAGTTTTCTTGGGTTCCTCCTGCATCCATTCTTCGGGTTCGGGTTCGAATGGTTGGTTTCGCAATCGTCGAGTCCTGGTTTGGACTAGATCAAATTGAGTGGCTTTCTCTATCCATTTATGCCACATATCTGGTGGTGGATCTACCACAGTCATGAGGTTGACTAGGTGGGTATTGACAGCTACTCTGAGCAGGTCGATCAAGATTTCGTGTTGTTGGTCCATACTCACTGTGGAGGCAAGGAGTTCAAATTGGATTTGGAAGGTGAGGAATGATTTCCTTCCCTGTTTCAAAGCATAAAGTTGTGATCTCGCATCTGCCTGAGAATCACCTGGGGCGAATACATTGAAGAATCCTTCTTCAAGTTCCTTTAGAAGTTGGCTCATCTGCTTTCTGCTGGTTACTGTGTCTTGTAGGTTTTGATACCATCCTTCAGCAAAGATTGCAGCCATTCCACTTGTCATGTTGTTGAGAATAATGACTACTTGCGCTAGCTCGTTGTAGACCTCTCGGTTGATTGAAAGGTAAGCTTTCATGGCGTCAAACCATCATTTAGCATTGGTAGCGACTCCATTGAATGGGCCAGGATTTCCAGCTCAGATTTCCTGGGGTTCTTCGGGATCAGAAGTTGTCGATGCTACTAGGGTTGGTAAGGCGGGGATAGGAGCGGGTAAAGCAAGTGGGATAGGTGGTGGCAGCAATACGGGTTGTACTAAAGTGGTTGAAAAACCAGGGATGGATGGTGGTCCTATCAGAGGGGTCTCGACTGGTGGTGAGATTAGTGTCTGAGTGGGGAATGTTATAGATCGTGTAGGTTCCTCAGGTTCGATTGTTTCAAGGGGAATGATCTGGACTGTTATCTCAGGGTAAACAGTGGGCATAGGTGGTGGAGCAGTGGGTAATGCCAATGGTCTTCTGGGTGGTGGATATGGGGTGGTTCCAAAGCCGGTTGGTGGAGCACTCGATGCTCCCGATATTCTTCCAGAGTGCAGCGGCAGGCTGGGCATTTCTCTGATGGCAGATCGTGTCGACAATGGCCTAGGTGATCCATGGGTCAGTGAGGTAGCAGTTATCGGTGCTCCTCCTATTCCTGGGGTTCCAACTCATGAGGAACTATGTCCCGTTA
The DNA here is from genome assembly GCA_038094175.1 of Boletellus aff. lepidospora. Lineage (NCBI taxonomy): Eukaryota > Fungi > Basidiomycota > Agaricomycetes > Boletales > Boletaceae > Boletellus > Boletellus aff. lepidospora. The sequence goes on from JBBPTT010000115.1 coordinate 14,437, forward strand.
TAGTCCTGATACTACTGGGTTGAGGGGATTCCGTTCCTGTTGTTCCTGGTACTCAGGGTGGTCTGGTAGACATTCCTAACATCATGGGAGGTAGGGGCACTTGCCGAAACTCCTGGACCTCCTGCTCTTCTTGCGAAGACAAAGGATTGTCACTCCCTTCCTGAGAGTTTTCCTCCTGAGGGCTTTCTTCCTGTTCTGAAGAGGAAGCGGATACTCAATAACTTCCACCATTCCTTGGTGAAGTTCTGGTTCTGGATTGTCCGTGGTCTTCTTCGACAGGCGGAGGTGTGGATTGTCGTGGGGGTTGTTCTTCATCCCTAGAGGAAGATCCCCAATCCCAAAAGCTAGACATGCTTACGTACTATCTTCCCAATCTGTCGTGGAGTAAAGATAGCTTTAATCGTGGCTGTTCCGATGGTAACAGCAATGACTGATAGTCCTAGTCTTCCCAGGAAGATGCTGGTGGTGTCGGCTAGAGTCCTACTGCTGAAAAGCAGGGACAAGAAGACAGCTAGTTCTTTTGTTACGCTTGCATGGAGTTATCCAGCAAGGTCAAAGGTTTGACAATAAGTCCAGAACCAATGAAAGTAACTAGTTGAGTGCACACTCTGAGGTGTAGTGCGAAGACATGAAAGGATCTCACTAACTGTGATAAGCAGTCTCGTAGAGGCCAGAAAACTACATGTAGATTGTGTAGAACTAGCTGGGGAAACTATGGTACAAACTGGGTTGACTATATAGTATCAGGATAAGCTGTGCGTACAGCCAGCGATGAGTCAGGATGAGTCATGGGTAACTAGGGTGAATGATACATCAATGCGCAGCATCAGAGATGGGATCAAGGGATCAAAAGATAGTGGCTGTGAGGTTATGCGTGGTTACCATCACAGTGAGATGGTGAAGGTGTGACGATATAAAAAGGTGATGATGGTGACAATGTGAAGAGGCGAGACAGGTGTCGGCTGGGTAGACATCCCTTGTCTAGTAGCTTTGCCAAAGAGAAGGATCCTAATGGTTCGTCAGTGGTTATCATGGTCAGGGTCGAGAGTAGGAGGACTTATCAAGGGAGGGAAAAGGAAAAACTATAACAGGCCGGACTCGTCTTGCTACAAACGCGTATAGGGCGATAGTAGCCATGATGTCATTTACCAGTTTCAGGATGGTGGTGGCAACAAGGATATAACTGGGGACTAGTAGGTCTAATCTCTTTCTCGAAGGTTCCTTCATGGTTGGTTGTCTAGAGTCCTTCTGCTGATAGCAGGGAGGAGAATAGAGCTAGTTCTTTTGTTACGCTTGCATGGAGTTATCCAGCAAGATCAAAGGTTTGGCCTCTTAGTCCTGAACCAATGAAAGCAACTAGTTGAGCGCACACTCTGAGGTGTAGTGTGAAGACATGAGAGGATCTCTCTAACTGCGACTTGGCAGTCTCAAGGAGGCCAGACAACTACACGTAGATTGCGTAGAACTAGCTAAGGAATAATAGTACATGGCATGGGCTTTATATATGATCTGGTATAGATGAGTGACTAAGAATCAGCCATGAAGGAGTCATCAGAAGTTACTACATGAGAATCAATATAGGGAAGAAGGGGAACATGAGGTGATGCAAGAGAATCACCTGAGGAGAACATGTCCATTAGTGGCACAGGCACATCAAGGGAAGAATCAAAGATGGGAGGCATGGTAACTGGATAGGAGACTAAAGGAAAATGAATATCTCCGCCAGTTAATAGGTCAGACCAGTTATCAGCAGGAGAAGAAAAAGACATCAAATATGCACGTTGAATAAGAGGGGAAGTAGTAGTCACGTTTCTTGTAACACCCTATGGTATTGTTTGTTTTCTTTGAATACCATGTCTTGTCAAGGCTGTCAATTTATTTGAAAATGTCATAAATATCTTCCTAGGGTCCATCTAGGTAGATCTCTACAATATGAGATTAAAGCACTGTGATATAAGTATAGTGTATTGATCACAATAAACCTCCTATGTTTTAGAAATCAGAGTACATGTACAAGTGAACACTATGAATCCAAAAACATTGGTAATAGTGACTGGATAATCATTATATGATATAAACAACCTAACTACATAAGATTATTCTTCAAATTCCACTCACAGATACTAAAATATGTGATCTCTAGATATTCAATATAGCAGAGAGGATAATCTTGTCTATGTCAAATCTCTGTATAAGCTATTCACAATCTCATCTGAATATAGATGACTCAAATGGTCTCTAGGAAGATATTTATGACATTTTCAAACAAATTGACAACCTTGACAAGACATGGTATTCAAAGAAAACAAACAGTACCATAGGGTATAATAGAGATTTGCTTGAATCCATAACATTTCCCACACTCACACAATCCAAAGTAGCTAGAAATCAACCACTAATGATGATATGGATGTGCATAACCAATATTGAAGCATTTGAAAGTGTACAATAGCAAATTCATATCTAGAAGAAAACAGCACCCTATGGAGTGAAGAGTATGACTTGAATGGGGTGTGTGGACTCTTACATGATGCTTATATATATATATGTTTGTATGACAAAACAAAGCCAAGTATCATTTTATTTCAATAGATTCCTGTCATCATCTCAAAAGTGAAAAAACCCTTTCCATGGTATTGCTGTTTTGAATTGACCATCTTCTTTGTATCATGTGATAAAAATCACATGATCCAGGGTGCAATATTGTAGCCAGGAGTATGTGCTATTTATGACTCCACCAAGGCAAAGTGAAATTCCTACAGTGGTTGGCAGTACACTTCATGCACTATAATTCAAGTCAACATGGAAAGCATTGTTGGAGTCACTGTATGGTTGCCTGGACAGAGCTTCAAACAGGCCTTTCCCTTCTGGCTGTGTATTTGGATTGAGGGGGGGAATACATTAATCATTCTCTTCACTCCTTCCTCTCATCCAAAGGTGTTGAACATCAATTCTCTTTGCCTCACACACCTTAGCAAAATGGAAGAGCTGAGAGATTTAACTGCACTCTGCTTGCAAAAGAAGAAGCAATATACCAGCATGTCTGTTTACCTCCCATCTTCTGGCAAGATGCTGCAGAGACTGCCCTTCACATCTACAACTGCCAACCAATTCATTGGCATCAATGGAAACCTCCAATCACTCTTTGGAGAGACAAAGTACCTGATGTCACATACTTCAGAGTTTTTGGATGTTGAGCATATGTTTTCATACCAAAGGAAGAGAGAGTCAACAAACTGGCACCAAAAGCTGAGGAAGCTATTTTCATTGGATATGAAAAAGGAACCAAGGGATACTGGTTCTGGTTGAAATTCAGACACTGAGTTATTATTTCTCCCAATGCCACTTTTGATGAATTTGACTTTCCCAACTGTCTTAGAAACCAATTAGACAAACTAGCCCAGCCATTACCTTTGCCAAAACCAGCCACTGATCAAGAAAGTAATCATAAAGACATTCATGATCCAGAAATCAAAATAGAAGACAACTTGGGTCCAAATCCTATCCCACCACCAGGACACAGACAGCAACCTCCTGGACCTCTTCAACCACTGCTACCTGTTACAAGAAATGCCATGGCCTGGATAGCAGAAAGACAAGAGTGGTCTTTGATGAGTTTTTCCTCTCCTTCTCAATAGATTCTTCAACTGTATATTCTTCAGATGGACATATCCTGCATGGGGATTATTCCCTACCTATGTCTCCCACTTTTAGCCTGGATTGAGATGCCCCTCTCCCCTTTTATCCTTGACAAATAGTATGTGCACCTATATACATTTCTGGACACTCATCTTCTCAGGTGATTCTCTCATATCACCTCATGTTCCCATTCTACCATGAATGCTGTAGTGGTATGGTAACTTTTGATGACTCCTTCACAGCTGATTCTTGGTCATACCATATACCCAATGCTATACATAAACCAGTGACCTGTATTACTACTCCTTAGCTAGTTCTATGCAATCTGTGTGTAGTTTTCTGGCCTCCATGAGACTGCTCAGTCATAGTTAGTGAGAACCTCCCATGTCTTTGCACTACACCTCAGAGTGTGTGCTTTGCTAGGAATCTTTTACTAGATCAAGACTTTAGTCCAAATCTGTGATCTTGCTGGATAACTCCATACAAGCATAACACTACCTCCTAGACTACCACAACAACCCCCTCTTCCACCAGCACCTCAGAGACCAGTGCAAGAATGAAAACTTCACATTTGACCTGATAATGCTTTGTTATGCTTGCATGGAGTTATCCAGCAAGATCAAAGGTTCAGACTAAGTCTAGACCTGCCAAAAGTTTTACTAGTGAAGTGCACACTCGGATGTGCAGTGTGAAGACACAGGAGGATCTCACTAACTGCAGGAAGCAGTCTTGTGGAGGCCAGAAAACTACACTTAAATTGTGTAGAACTAGCTGAGGGCTAAAAGTACAAGGCACAAGTAGTTATACTGTCAGAGAATAGGACATGACTAAGAATTGGCCGAAGAAGAGTCATGTATCATTACCATATCTTGACTGTTATGGGGGGAAGGGGAACACAAGGTGATGCAAGAGAATCACCTGAGAAGAATAGTGTCCTAAAAAGTAAAGGATGGCATAACAATGATCAGCAGAGCAATAACAAGGGTGGTTCTCTATCAAGGGAAAATGATGGTGACATGGGGGGAGAATATAGACCAAAGGGAATATGACCATCTGTGGAATAGACTGTAGAATGATCATAGGAGGAAGGAGAAGAAAACTCATCAAAGACCAGACCCATCACTCAGGGGTGAGTGCTATTGCATTTCTTGTAACACTTATGTAGATTGTCCACCTGTTGCAATTCAACTGGACATTGATCAAAACCAAGACTTTGTAGCTCAAGAACCACCTGTCCAATTGGATAGAGAAAATCAAGATGATCAACAACCAAGGGGAGATCTAGGAACATATCTCAGTGGAGACTTCATCAAGTCACTATTAGCTCATGGTGCTTTTGTTGTTTCAGTACCCAAGCAATACTGGGATGTTAGAAATCAACCCAAGGATGAACAGAGGAAATGAAGAGAAGCAATGAAAGATGAAATCAAATCATTGCATGAAAGAAAAGTATGGGATCTTGTTGACTTACTGACTGGTTGAGAGCCCATCAAGGGAAGATGGGTATATGCCTTAAGACCTGATAACAGCTATAAAGCGAGATTTGTTGCAAAGGGCTTCACCTAAATATATGGCAGACTTTGATGAAACATTTTCACCTGTTGCAAGATTTGAGACTGTTCATCTCTTACTGTCTCTAGCTGCCCAAGCAGATTGGGAGATTGAAGCTTTGGATGTTAAAACAGCATTTCTCTACAATTATCTGGACAAAGAAATCTATATGGAGCAACCAGAGGGTTTCAGCAAAAAAGGCACGGAGACAAAAGTT
>JBBPTT010000115.1:19853-52089 GCA_038094175.1 Boletellus aff. lepidospora
CATAAAGCTATCTATGGGCTAAAGCAGGCCACCCTACAATGGAACAGAGCTTTACAAGAGTTTACTGGAGATGGGCTTCCAATGCTCTCTTTCTGACCCAAGAACTTATGTTCATTTAAATGGTGATGTGGTTATCATCTTAATTATTTGTGTTGATGATGCTCTTTCTTGGGTAGCAACAAATCATATCTCCTCAACATAAAATTGCAGTTCATGAAAAGATAGGAATCTAGGGATTTAGGAGAAGCAAAAGAATACTTGGGAATGTGAATTACAAGAGACCACAGAAATAAGACTCTCTATCTTGACCAGCTTACCTATGCTGAGAAAGTCATCTCTTGCTTTGGCCTTGAGAAAGCCAAACCTGCTATGACTCCCTTACCATCAGCATACACTCCAGTAGAGACATCCCAAGATTCTTCACCCTCTCTCTGAAGTCAATATCAGTCAGTCATAGGATCTTTGTTCAATATAATGCTTGGCACCAGACCAGACCTTGCCTACTGTCATCAAAATGTCACAGTTCTCTTTGAACCCATTGGAAGAATGTTTACAGAAGGCTCTTCATATCATCAGATACCTTCTAGCAACCACAAATCTTTGTTTGGTCTACCAAGGATCCAACAATTCTGGTTTCCTTGTGTATAGTGACACAGACTGGACAGGAGATTTAGTGACTTGCAAGTCCACCACAGGTTATGCCATTTTCTTTGCATCTGGCATTGTATCCTGGCTCTCTAGATGACAGTGGAAGATTGCCTTATCATCCACAGAAGCAGAATATGTTGGCATGACTGAAGTTGCAAAACAACTTTCATGGATATGCTCTCTTTTTCAAGAGTTGCATTTTTCCATTAGGTCTTCAATAGATCTTTTGGTGGATAATCAAGGTGCCATATTTCTTGCTTCAAACCCAGCTCAAGAAGGATGAACAAAACACATTGAAATACCATATCACAATATATGAGAATGTGTTCAAGATGAGAAGATATAGCAGCTCAAAAAGTGTCCCAATGTTGTAACATTTTGGACAAATGGGTTAACTGCCAGAGATATAGGACAAATAAGACCAAATGCTTGCAGGATGGAAGATAGTACTTGCTCTTGGCATCCTAACCCCGCTTAGATCACGTGATTTGGTCGTCATGGCACTGATATATAGCCATTTTAAAATGTCATGTCATTGGGACACTTATTTGAGCATCATTCTACCTCCCATTATTTAGTGAATAACACAAGAATTTGACAGCTTCTGATGAATGCTATGCCTTAACCCTGGTTATTTATCTAAATTACATAAATTCCAGATATACAAAGAGTATATATCTTGTTTAGCTACCCCATCATCATCAAGAAATCCATTTTTATCTCTATTAAAGCTAATATCTTCTTCCTCACTGAATCTGGCCTCTTTATTCATCAGATTTCCTCTCAAACTGGTCTATGAAAGTCTACTGTGGCTAGGTTCATCAACAAACTCCTTCTAGAGAAGGAAAACATCAAGCTAGGATGTTCTTCTGAGCTTTCTCCTATTGATAGAAGGAGGTTTGCCTCTAGTATTTCTACTGTGAAGGCTGAAGATGCTAGGTGAGTCACCCATCTTGTCAATTCTACTCTCCTCTGTCCCATCTCTTCCCAGGCTGTTCACAATGTCCTCAAGTCTGTTTCATTAAATAATACAATCAACAAAAGGAAGCTTCTCTTGTCTGTCAAGCATAGAAAACAGTGGCTAGCTTTCCTTTCAAGCACTAAAACTGAGCTGTGGAGGACTGGACTAGGTTCATTTGGTCATATGAGATGAAGATCAACAGGACTGTGTCAGATGAAGGGAAATATATATAGAAAGTGGCAGACTAACCTTTATGGGACATAGTTGAAGGAGGTTCCTTGGCAGTTTGGAGATATATAGGATGGAATAGTGTGGAGATTCTGACAGAGGTGGAGGGCGAGATGAATGCTGAGCCACATGTTTCCATTTTGGAGGATAATCTGCTTCCAAGCATTGAGAATTCAAGGATTTTTAAGAAGAGCATCCTCTTTCAACAAAATAATGGCTCCAAGCACTCTCCAAAAGTGCTCAATATTGGCTTGGTTCTTATGGAATCAAGCTTATGTACCTTCCAGCTCAGTCTCCAGACCTTAGCTCCATTGAACAGATCTGACAAATACTGAAAAAAAAACTCAACAGCTCTCCAAGATCATCTAGAGGAGAATTGGAACTTTGAAAGGAGATTATAGTGGAGTGGAGTAAGATTGATGTTGGAGAGTGTTAATTATTGATAGAAAGCATGCCTAGAAGGATGATTTCAGTGATACAGGGCAAAGGAGGCATACTAAGTGCTGAAAGTGCAGATTTGAAATGATGCTCAAATAAGTGTCCCAATGACATGCCATTTTAAAATGGTTATATCTCAGTGTCATGACAACCAAATCATATGATCTAAGTGGGGTTAGGATGCAAAGAGCAAGTACTATCTTCCATCCTGTAGGTGTTTGGTTTTATTTGTCCTATATCTCTGGCAATTAAACTATTTGTCCAAAATGCCACAATATTGGGACACTTTTTTGAGCTACTGTAACTGGGCCTTGTTTGGACCTCATGCTGGCCTCATGCCGGCCATATTTCACCATCCCCCAAAAAAACTTAAATCAAAAAGTGTGATAGGCCTCTCCTTGACATCATTTTGACTCCTCCAGGCCTCATAGGACTTTCCCGATGTCAACTGACTGGCCAATGACATATATGCACACTTGTTTGTTTTTTCCTTCATCATCTTTTTTTTCTGGTCACTTTTGATCTCTTGTATCTATGCCCCCAAAACCAGGAACTCACTGTGCCCAAGTTGTTTCCAGGGGACTTGGAAAGCACTTTGAGAGTCCACTGGGTCCCCAGGACAAGAACAAAACTCAGAGGCTTGTTGAGGTTGCTGGTCACTCAGTTCATCATTGCCATCTAGTGGCTTGCCTCAAAAAACTTCAGTTCAACCTGCCTGTACCACCAGCAAACAGAGATGGTGATGATCTCAATATCACATTGAACATTGATCCTGCTGATCAGGAGTTTATTCCAGATGACAAGACTCAGATGGATGTAGACCAAACTGAGCTTTGCCACCCCTCCCAAGCTGTGCCCCATCCAGCTCCCAAGCATTGCATTCTTCTGGACCTTGCTGTCAAATGCCTGTACTGCAGTTGGAGGCTTTTTATTCTGACACTGGTTCAGCTGTATCCACACTATGTCTATTGAACACTCAGGAAGCCCCTTTGTCTACCCTCTTTGACTATCTTCCTTTGCAACCAATCCCAGTGTCCTCACAAATCCACTCAAATCTTGTGTCTCTTTTTTGATTGTAAGTCCCTGCCCCAACCTGCACAAAGGCATATCTAATCAAACCCAGACTTCCTCTCCATTGAGGTTGTGGCCTGCAAATGCTCAATGATCACTCAGATTTGGTGCACTTTGGTCTTTTTCCCACCACTCCATCCCAGCCTCACATGACAGTCTCCATCAAATTACTAGCATTCTACCATGCACTATTTGAGTGATCTTGCAATGTGATCAATGTGCTTGCCTCTGTATTACATACCCACTATGTTTGATAGGGATTTCATATGGTGAACAGAAATGTGTGAGCAATTTGTCAAGTGCAGGTGTTTTTCAATTCATTCACAGAAAGAAGCTGTTATGAGAAATGCAACCCCCCTCACACCTAGAAGATGCAAGGCTACCTTGATGAGTTTTTCTTCTTCTTCTGTGTATACTTCCGATACTGTGTCATCTTCTGATAGTCATCTACTGACGGGATCGTATCCTGTTACTATGCCTCCCATCTTTCCCCTTGATCTCAATGCCCTCATTTCTCTTTTGAACACTTTTCTCCCAAGGTGATTCTCTCACATCACCTCATGTTCCCCCTCTACCCCTCGATGCTGTTGTCTTGTAGTAACCTTTGATGACTCCTTTGTGGCTGACTCTTAGTCATGCTCCTATACATAACAGTATATAAACCCTTGTGCCTTGTACTATTATTCCTTAGCTAGTTCTACACAATCTATGTGTAGTTTTCTGGCCTCCATGAGACTGCAGGGTTGCAGTTAGTGAGAACCTCTTGTGTTTTTGCACTACACCTCAGAGTGTGTGCTCAACTAGTTGCCATTGGTGGTTCAGACTCAAGTCAGAACCTTTGATCTTGCTGGATAACTTCATGCAAGCATAGCAAAAGAACTAGCTATCTTTTTGTCTCTGTTTTCTAGCAGAAGGACACTCTCATGACCACCATGTTGAGATCAAGATTTCAGATACCCAAATCCCCACCTGAAGAAGAACCCCCTCGGCACCCATCACCATCTCCTCAGCCCAGCAGTCAAAGAATCATTGGGACCTCACAGATATCCAATCCTTTTACCCCACTAAGAAGGATTTGAAGACCATCTCAGGCATCCCTGCTCCACCAGTAATCATGATCTTACCTGAACCAGAGGAAGATCAAAGAAACCCATATCCTGAATACACTGGGTTCACCACTCCTGAGCAAGGATCCCCAATTGAGTTGTCTCCACCTGTCATGCCAGAAATATCTAACCAACCAACCCAACCACTGGTCCAGCTTGTCACATCAACTCCTGCTGCCCTCCCCACCACAAAGAAATCTGAAATCTGTGCTGGATGTCCAGAAGCCTTTAGTGGAAAAGCAGAAGATGCTAAAAGATGGTTTTGAGCAATGAAGGCCTACTTCATGTTAAATCATGAAGTATATGACGAGTTAGCACAGATTGTCCTCCTTCTCAACAACATGAAGACTGGACTAGCAGCAACCTTTGTGGAAGGATGGTATCAAAAGTTAGACAATGCATCCAAAGGAACAATCACTATTACCTTTGCCAATCTGGAGAAAGACTTTTTCACAACATTTTCCCCAGGTGATGTCCAAGCTGATGTGTGATCCAAACTTTATGCTTTGAAACAGGGAAGGAGAACTTTCCCCACCTTCAGAGTTCAGTTTGAGCTATTGGTCACCAATGCTGGCATGAGACACCAACACATGATCTGGATAGATCTCCTGCATGTCACAGTCAATGAGGATATTGTAAACCTAATGACTGCAGTAGACCCTACCCCTGAGAAATGGCAGAAATGGATGGAGAAAGCTGTGCAATTTGACCAAATCAAAACCAGGACACAGCTTCTGAGATCCAGTCAAACACACCTCAATGAACCCAGATCTTCTCACAGGAATCACCAAGATCCAAATGCAATGGACATTGATGTAATCAAACTGTCTCCAATGGAGAGAGTGGAGTATATCAAGAACAAAAAATGCTTCATATGCCACAGAACAGGATGTTCCACTAGGAATCATTGATTGGAAAGACAAACCTTCAGAGGAAGGAACAGAGAATGGGACTTTAGGAAAGTCCCCTCTTCACCAAAACAAACACAGACTACCTGTGTTATACAGACCAATGATGAAATCCAATCCTTCCTCTTGGAGAACCAAGTCTCCAAGGAAGAGGCAGTCAAAGTCCTGAAGATGTGTTTCAGCAAAGACAAAGAACCCTCTGATGACGAAGAGGTTACCCCTGTCAAGGAAACCAAGGATTTTTGAAAGGGAGAGGTGTTTCAGTGTCATCATCTCCTGTAACTGTTGCCACTGTAATACTATCCAAGTTCACTGATCAAGCAGTCTGACTTCCCATTTCTATGTACAAAGAAGGAACAAGGAAAATTGCTGAAATCTCCTCACTGGTGGACAGCAGAGCAAGCAGTTGTTTTGTAAATTGAAAATTAGGGGAAAAGCTAGGATGGACAACCACTCGACTAGCAAGACCTATCAAAGCCACCAATGCTAATGGAATAGAAAATAAGAATGGGATGATATGGAGGAAAGTAACCCTTTCCTTCACCATAAAATTGCTACTCCTAGAAAAGCAGGATTTTCTTATCATCAATAGTGGAGAAGAAGACATCATCCTTGGAATATCATGGTTACAACTTGTCAATCCAGAGATTGATTGGGCCAAAGGTGAAATCTGCTTACCAGAAACCGTGAATCCAATACCACATTCATGAGATCTTATCGAACAATGATACCTATTGTGATATCTTGCCTTAGACTCGAATACCCACATTGACGAAGAGTGGATCTGAAAGATCACCCATTCCACCAAAATCACCCAAGCCCAAATGGCCAATAAGAAAGAAACAGTCCTACCCCCAGAATTTGAAGAGTTCTGTTGAGTATTCAAAGAACCCCCATCCAGACAACTTCTCCCATCTAGGAAGTATAACCATCATATTGATCTCAAAGACACCTTCATTCCAAAGGTAGTCAAGATCTATCCATTAAATCCCAAAGAGCTAGAAGCATGCAAAACATTCATTGATGAGAACCTGAAGAAGGGGACTATTGTTCCATCTCAATCCCCTCAAGCCTCACCCTTCTTCTTTGTACCAAAAAAAGATGGCAGACTTTGGCCCTGCCAAGATTATCAATATCTCAATGAAAACACCATTAAAAATGCTTACCCTCTTCCTCACATTTCTGAACTTGTGGACCAGCTAAAAGATGCCACAATCTTCACCAAAATGGATATTCGATGGGGATATAACAATGTACTAATCCACCCTCCTGACTGATGGAAGGCTGCCTTCATCACCTCAGTAGGACTCTTCAAACCATCAGTAATGTTCTTTGGACAAAGTAACTCCCCAGCCACATTTCAAGCCTTAATGAACCATGTCTTTGCAGATATGATTGCTGAAGAATGGCTGATCATATATATGGATGATCTTATCATCACATCCAAATGACCAGAAGAACATACAGAAAGAACTCACTGAGTTCTCCAACATATGATGGAAAATGATCTTTTCCTCAAGCTAAGTAAATGCTCCTTCAATGTAACCAAAGTGGACTACTTGGGAATGATTGTCAGACCTGGAGAAATCACCCTAGATCCCAGAAAGCTTAATGCCATCAAAGATTGGAAAAGCCTGACTTCTGTAAAACAAGTCTGGTTGTTCATTGGATTCTGTAACTTCTATAGGAAGTTTATTCTGGACTTCTCTGGCATCAGTCGACCCCTCCACAACCTAACCAAGAAGGGAGTCTCATGGAACTGGTCCTCTAACTTTGAAAAAGCCTTCTAAACTTTACAAAAGGCTTTTCTATCCAAACTGATCCTCAAAATGCTGGACTCCACCAAACCTTTCACAGTCATGACTGACACCTCATTAACCACAGCAGGAGCTGTACTCATGCAAACTGATGAGAACAGAGACCTCCATCCATGCGCCTACTTCTCCCAGACCTTTTCTCCTGAAGAATGAAACTATGACATATATGACCAAGAGTTATTAGCTGTAATCTGAGCATTGGAAGAATGGAGACATGTTACGATTTTCTCTCTTTCCCCTTGTATCTTTCTTATCTCTATTGAAACCATTGAAACCATTGCTCCACTCCTCTTTACTTACTCTTTTGTTCACTTCCTCTTGATTCTTGGTCCATATTTGGCGGAGATACAGGTCATCTCAGATCTATTGCCTTAGTTACACTTTTGTTCATTCCTAGCTGTGCTAGGACAGCTTTTGCTTACTTCTCCATTTCTACCAAGTTCTATAGGCTTCAATGCTTACTCATCTTTGTCTATATATACCATTACTTACCATGTATGCTCCTCACTCTTGTTCTGTGCAATACTATGCAGTCTCTGGTTGCTCCTCTGTGTCCTCAGTTTCCTCTGAGTCTAAAGTCCCTGATCCCTTCAGATCTCATCTACCTTGTTCTCCTAGGCAGTAGGAACGCTGAGACCTCTTCATGAGAGTCCACTCCTCTGCAGGTTGCTTGAACAACATGAGAGTGCATTTGGTGTAACAAAAGAAAAAGAGTCTCCTTTGCCCCTCCTCTCTAGGAGCAGGGCTACCCCAGCATCACATCTCACCCTCATCACCTCATCAGAGCTCCCTCTGGTTCTGAACCTGAGGACACCCCCCAGAACACCCCAGCCTCGTCCACCTCTCCCTGAGTCAACCCCTTTGCTCACCTAGCTCTTCAGTCCCCAGCCCATTCCAGGAGAATCACAGGGTCATCTTTGACCAACCCAGTGCATCATCAACTCACCCAGTCCCCAGCTCTCTCACAGCTAAGTCTAGGTCCTCCCTTGCCTAGACCACTCACCCCAGCACTTGCCATAACTCTCCTAGCACTAGCCCTTGCTCTCCCCATTCCTCCAGCAGTCGCTCTCCCAGCTTTGACACCCCCAGTACCACCTCCAGCACCCCTTGTTGCTTCCACACAACCCCCTGTACCCATGGCAACCACTCAGCCTGAGCTTAAGGCTGCTCTCCCCCTTGACTTCTTGGGGGAGCCTAGCAAGTCTATTTGTTGGATCAAGGCCATGAAGGCCTATTTCCAAATCAATCCCACCCAGTATGCTTCAGATGAAGCAAAAATCATGACCACCCTCAACTGAATGAGCAAAGGAAGGGGTGTGTCTTTCTCTGAGATGTAGTACAATCACATGGCTGACCAGAACATCCCCTCCACTGAGAAAACCTTTGACAAACTCGCCACCAACTTTGAATCCATGTTTTTCCCATTCAACATCAAGACCACCACTCACCTGGAGCTCTCCTCTCTCCAACAAAAGTCTACTAAGACTGATGATGGATTCCAGAAGTATATCACTGACTTTCAGAATCTTGCAGCTAAAGCAGGCATCTCTGATGACACAACCCTCATCCACATGATGACTGGCAGACTAGACCAACACATCACAATGCTCATCATCTCCATGTCCACCATCCCTGACTCCATCAATGGATGGATTGAGAAGGTCAAAACCTTCCATGCCCAGGTTGCCTACATCAATGTGTTAAAAAAAGGAAAATCACCAACTCTCCTTCTTCTCTACCTGCACCTCCTCCACTAGCTCTCCTGACCCAAATGCCATGAATGTTGACACCCTCAGAGTAGGGAAGCTCACTCCAGAGGAATGGGCCAGATCTTTCAAGGAAGGCTGCTGCCTTTGTTGCCAGAAAAAGGGACATAACACTGAGAAATGCACCACCTTCTCTACTCCCTTCAAAACCTCTTGCCCTTGCCCCCAGACCATTGCCACCACTAGTTCCCCAATCACAGCTCCTCTCCCAGTTGCTCCCTCTCCCTCATCTGCTTTGAACTCCTATGTGTCCCAACTTTGCTCTAATGGAAAAAACAAAGCAGAGATTTTTCAAACTCTCAAACTTTGCTTTGAACCTGAGGAGATGAAAGTAGATACCTTGGACTCAGATTTTTGAATAGGGAAGCCATCTTGACATCATCCTTCCCTCATGTACTTGTAGGACATCAGAATGAAAGAACTATTTGTCTCCCCATTCGCCTACAATCCCAGTCTCAAACCATCAATACCATGGCCCTTGTTGACAGTGGGGCCACTGGCAATTTCATCGATGCCAGCCTCATTCCCCACCTCCACTCTGGCATTCATCGAATGCCCCAACCTCTCACTGCCTCAAATGTGGATGGCACTCCCAACTGAAAGGGAACCATCAAGTTCATCATCTCAGCCAAAATGATCTTCCCCTCATTTTCTGAAGATATTAGATTCATGGTCACCTCACTCGGAGAAAAAAGGGTCCTTCTAGGAATGCCTTGGCTGAAGAAGCACAACCCAAACATCAACTGGATCACCAAGATAATCACCCTTCACCCCACACACCCCCATTCTATCAATAAACTCACTCTCTCTACCCAACTTGCCTAACAAGAAACCCCCAAGGAACAAGACATTCCAAACTGGTGTAAGGAATATTTGGATGTCTTCTCTGAGAAGATGTTCAGTGTTCTTCCCCCTCATTGTCCCTATGACCACATGATTGAGTTAAAACTGTCTTTTGTCCCAAAAATAGCTAAGGTATACCCTCTCAACCCTGTCAAGAAAGAAGCCTGTAAAGCCTTTGTTGAAGAAAACCTCAAAACTGGCTGCATCGTCCCCTTGAAATCCCCCCAAGCCTCACCCTTCTTCTTTGTCCCAAAGAAGGATGGGACTCTTCACCCCTGCCAGGATTATAGATATCTAAATGAATTCACCATTTTTAACGCTTACCCTCTCCCCCTCATCTCAGATCTCATTGATGATATGGAGGAATCCACAATCTTCACCAAACTTGACATTTGATGGGGATACAACAACATCCACCTTCGGAAAGAAGATCAATGGAAGGCTGCTTTCATCATTCCCCTGGGTCTTTTTGAACCCATGGTTATGTTTTTTGGTTTTAATAACACTCCTCCCACTTTTCAAAGCTTCATGAACCATATTTTTGCTGAGATCTTAGCAGAAGGATGGCCCAAAATCTACATGGACAACATAGGCATCCACACCAAGGACGACCTCGACCTTCATCACAAATGTACCCTTTGGGTCTTCCAGCATCTTCATGACCATGGCCTATCTTTCAAAATCACCAAATGCTCCTTTGACACCCTGAAAATGGAATATTTCAGCATGATTATCAGTCAAGGATGGATTGGAATGGACCCAGTCAAACTCACCACCATTGCAGACTGGAAGTCCCCCACCTTGGTCAAAGGGATTTGTAGTTTCCTGGGATTCACCAATTTCTACAGGAAATTTATCCCTAACTTTTCGAACATAGTCGCCCCCCTTGTCCTCCTCACTAAGAAGGACAAACCCTGGCTTTGGACCTCCCTACAAGATGAAGCTTTCGCTATGCTAAAGATGTCTTTCTCCTCCACTCCTGTCCTCTCACTTCCTGACCCTTCTAAACTGTTCTCTCTGATGACTGACACTTCTCTTCTCACAGCCAGAGCAGTCCTCCTCCAGGCTGATGTCAATGGTGATTCTCATCCTTGCACCTATTTCTCTAAAACTTTTAGCCCTGCAGAACAAAATTATGACATCTATGATAGAGAGTTATTAGCCATTATTCTTGCCCTTCAGGAATGGCACCATTACCTCCTGGGCACTCCCCACTCTGTCACCATCCTCACAGACCACAAAAATCTCTTGTACCTCAAAGACCCTTGCAAACTCTCTTGTTGCCAAGCTCACTGGTCCCTTCTCCTTCAGGACTTTGATATCACCTGGAAAGTTACTCCAGGGACACAAATGGGCCCTGCTGACACACTCTCTCAATGAGACTCAGTTGATACCTCCCTAGATAGCATTGCTCCCATCCTCCCAGAACCCGCCATCATCACTGCTTTTGACCTCGCTCTCACTGATAAAATCTCTGCCTCCTCTCCCTCAGATCCCATTGTCCTTTGAGCTGTTAATGCTCTTGGACAGGGATCCTCCCTCTTCCCTCACTGTAGGAGCACTCAGCTTCTTATGGTTGTAGAGGCCCTTTTGACAGGTCCAGAGGTCTTTCCATTGTCGCCATGCATCATTGTCAATCAATGTCTCATGTCCTGTGTGGTCCAAGGTTAGTTTCGTGTTCGTTTACTTAAGTCCAGACAGGTCTCAGGTATGTCTGGTCTGGACTTGCCATGTCCAGATGCATGTCCAGCAGCCAAGTTGTCCAGACTCTCTTTTTCTTTCATCTCGGCTCTTTGTACTTATTCCCGATCATTCCCAACCTATTTTGTGTTCATGTGTTTATGTCACACAATTTTCTGGATGTTTGACAGGTGAATAGTGACAGGATGGCAACCATCCCCCTTTGCCCCATCTGTCATACTTTATTTGATATTCGAATCATAGTCAGTATATAAAAATCCTATACCTAGGGATCGAATGGGAGGCAATTACTAGCCCACTTTTTGTCATCTGTCTCTGCCCATCACACTGTCTGTGTCGGCCTCATCGTCTTTTGTCCCTTTGTCATTGCCACTTGTGTTCTGGACATCACTTCCATCCAAGTCCAGAACTTTGTACTCACCCCCTCATCATTATCATCCACCAGACCTTGTCATTGACCCTCTTGTCCATTTGTATTGACATCAATCCATGTCCTTGTCATCTCCAACTCTGGCCCAGTTGTCACTTTGATTAAGTCCAGACCCTTGCTTTACTACCCTCGGTCTGGATCAAGTCCGGACATCGTTCATTTTGGTTGGTAGGCCCACTTGAGCCCCATCCCTTCTTGTTTACCTTGGTTCCCCCTTGGGACAAGACTATCTCATGCCCACCCTTCTCTTCATCACATCCTTTGGACTTCCTGAGGGTCAGCATCCCCCCAACTTTTTGTCTTTCTTACAACTGGAGCCCACCGTGAGGGAGTCCACTGGTTCATCAAGAAGGTTGCTCCAGCCAACACCTCAATGCCTAGAGCTCAAAGCTCTTGCAAACTTCTTTCGTGATCTCAGCATCTCTGATCAAGAGATCCTGGTGCCAGTTACTCTGGACTGGGCTCACCATTGTTGCCTAAGTCTTCTTTCACCCATTGTCACTGATTCTTCTCTTTTCATCCCAGGAGGCTTTGCTAGCTCCACCCTGCACCGTTCACCTTCACAGGACTGCTCATCTCTTGTGGACCTCCTCTTGTCCTTAACACCCCTTACACCATCTGGACTTCATGATCCAGCAGCCCCATCTGAGCGAGACTCCTCCATTTTGCTATCCTTCCTCTTTGATCACTCCAGACTGCTCTCCCCTATCCAATCTGCTCCTTGTCCATCATCCTCTTCATCTATGCTGTCATCTTCTCGATTGTCAAGTTTGACATCATTCCCTATCCCCCAACAATCTAGTCCAGCAACCGCCGAACCCGTCAATTGCCATGGCTAATCCTGTTTTCCATATGTCCCTTCATGGCACGCCCAATGCCCCTCCATTTGATGGCAAGACCCCATCTCAGCTCCCTTGGTACTTCAAAGATATCAAGCAGCTCACTGACCAAGCCATTTTGCAGCCGGACTTGAAAATCAAGGCTGTCCTTCAATATGCAGACTTCAATGAAGCCGAAGTTTGGGAGATGCTCCCAGAGACCACTGCTAATCCAGCAGACTGGGACAACTTTGTCACAGCTGTTAAGAAGTTGTATTCAGGCTGTAAAGGTACTAAATGTTATTGTCGTGCTGATATTCAATATCTAGTTGAGGATGCACACAAGAAGCAGCTGCACAACCAGGATGACCTGGGTGAATACACCAGGAAGTTCACAAAAGTAGCTGCTCCTCTGATCACTGCTCACAAGCTGTCAGAAATGGAGTGTGACATGTTCTTTTTGACTGGATTCCACCCATATCTCCAAGATTGTATTCACCACTGCCTCTCCATTGTTAAGTCCAATCTTCACCCCAATGACCCCTATCCAATGAAGGATGTCACTGACACTCCCAAGTTTTTGTTAACCAGATCTGCCTTGAGGTCCACACCATTCTCATCAGGCACTCCTCTTTGTGTCCAGGCCCCTAACCTGTCTCAAGGACTCCTTCATTCCCTGTACCATTGTTCAACCTGTCCCCTGCTCTCAAGATAGAGCCCAATGCGCAGCAATCTCTTTTGGCACTGTTCTGCAAGTTCTGTGGTAGTCCAGGCCACTTCATCCAGACCTGCAAGCACTGTATTGAGTATGTCAATACTGGTAAAGTCATCCATGGCACTGACAACAAGCTTTACCTCCCTGATGGTATGGCCATACCTCACGCTCCAGGTGATCATTGCCTCAAGGATGGTGTCAACCACATGATTGCCCAGTCCACATTGAAGTCCAGACCAACAGTCTCTGCCAACCTCCTTGCTATGTTGTGTCTGGAGACCCCCACCATTCTCAATATCAACCCTTCCACCTTTGCAGTTGCTGAGGCTTGCTCAGACTGCAACATGCCTGTTGTTGGTGATGAAGACTTCCAACCGTACCTTGCTCAGGCTTGGGTGAGTTTCCAGGCTGACAGGGCATTGAAAGAGAAGGGAAAGGAATGTGTGAGGTTTGATGGAGTCCAGGTCCCTCCTCAAAAGCGTGCAGATGGTCGTCAGGCCACAGTGTCAGAGGAACTATTGTCCCCAGAGCTGCAGAATGCTGCTGGGGTATCTTCATCATCACCTGCTTCGCCAGCTAACCACCCCTCTGATAACATAGCATCATCATGTCCTGCTTCGTCACAGTCCGGAACTAATCAGTCTGGGGTGACAACCTCTGTACCCACCACAGCTCCAGCTGCTAGTAACATTCCTCCTCATGCTCCATATGCTAACAAACTGTTTGTCCCTGCCACACAGTACAAATACTCATTCACCCTCAAGGATGACACCACTCTCAAGTGAGTCCTCAAGAGTGTACTTGATGCCAGCATCCCCATCTCAGTCAAGGACCTGTTTGCAGTCACCCCAAAGTTCTGGAAGCAATTTCAGGACTTGACTATGGTAAAGTGTGTCGGTACTACCAACCCCATCACAAATCTCACTCATGTCCATGAACTGGCTGCTCATGCACCCTCTTGTGTCACTGAAGAATATGGAAACCATATCATTCATAACGACGATGGCCTCATCGTTGTCCACCACAGCCTTCCGCTTTGAAGCCTTGAAGTCAAGATTGGTGAGCCTGGACACACTGTTGCAGGTGTTCTGGACTCCAGTTCCAAGATTGTTGCTATGCCTAAGCATGTCTGGGAGAAGCTTGGCCTCCCCATTTGCTCTGACCATGTCATGCATATGTCGTAGGTAAATATGACTGTCGACTCAACCATGGGCATGCTCAAGAACCTCGCCCTCAATTTTGGAGGTGGCGAAGTCATGGTCCAGGTCCAGATTCTTGCCCAGGCTAATTTTGACCTACTCCTCGGTCATCCTTTCCACTGTTTGATGAGTGCTAACATGGAAGATTTTCCTGATGGTTCGCAGAACATTACACTTTGAGACCCTAACATGGGCAGGCAGTTTATGCTGCCTATGCACCCTTGGTCCAAAGGATGTCCTCACTGCCATGAGTGGAAACAATGTCACCATCACCAATCCATTTTGGAGATGGGTTTTTAGACATCAATGATCCACCATCTGGCTAGGGAGAGTCTTATAATCGTAATGTTTCTCCTACTGATCCGCTTGTCTCATCCTTGTCGGTTTCCTTGTTTAACCCCCCTTCATCATGTATATGTTTGCCTCTTCTTTCACTTGACCCTATTCCTCTGTCTCTGGACTACAATTTCCTTTCATCCACATAGTCTGGTCTCAGTCTGGACGAGTTGTTAACCCTTTCTTCCATTTATTCTTTTGACCATGCTTCTCACTGCCTGGTTTACAAGCCAGTGGCAAGGAAGGTTCGCTCAGTTGTCACTCCAACTGATGCAGAGTTTCACATCACCTGTTCACTTCTGGACGACCCTCTTCTTGGGCTTTGTCCCCTCCCTTCTTGTCCCCCAGACTTCACTCCTGGTGTTCACTTCACACAGGAGTGTGCTGACAGCTTAGATCTCAATCCTGCTAACTGGCTCTGGCCAGAAGAAGTCAAACTCATCCATTGGCTCATTTGCAAGCATGAGATGGCCTTTGCTTGGATCCCTACTGAGTGTGGTTGTCTCGACAAACACTATTTCCACCAGTCAAAATCCCTACTGTACCCCATACCCCTTGGGTGTTGCAGAATATTCCCATTCCCCCGTCGATCTGGACTGACATCATACAGATCATCAAAGATTGTATCACCTCTGGTGTGTACAAACCCTCCACTGCCACCTACCAATCTCGCTGGTTCTATGTTCTAAAGCAGAACAACAAGATGCTTTGCCTTGTCCATGATCTCCAACCTCTCAATGGTGTCACCATTCGTGACTTGTCTGCTCCCCCATTCATTGAGCACTTCGCAGAGTCCTTTGCTGGATATGCAGTGTATGGGATGCTAGACTTGTTCACTGGATATGACCAGTGACCCCTTCATCCAGACTCAAGGGACTTGATGACATTCAACAGTCTCATGGGCCCTCATTGTCTCACCACTGTCCCAATGGGTTATACTAATGCAGTCCAGATCTATCAGGCAGACATGTCCTTCATTCTGCAGGATGAGATCCCCAAGCATACCTACCCCTTTATTGATGACCTCCTGGTCAAATTGGTCTCCACGTATTATCAAGATCTGGACAGCTCCTATGAAACCATTGCTGATAACCCAGGTATCCATCACTTCATCTGGGAGCATCTCACCATCATACACCATATTCTTCAGTGACTGCAAAATGTTGGTGTGACTGTCTCTGCCAAGAAATTCGTACTTGCTGCTCCAGACACTACTGTCGTTGGCCACAAGTGCATGGCTGAAGGCCATATCCCTCATGAGGTCAAGGTCCAGAAGATCAGAGACTGGCTGGACTGCGAAACCCTCATGCACATCCATGGTTTCTTAAGAGTATGTGGTGTCCTTTGCATTTTCATTAAAGACTTCACTTCTATTGCCTGTCCATTGTTACAGTTTTTCCTTTTCTTCCTTTGATATGTCCTCTCTACTTCATACCCATTGACAATGCCTACCAAGGAACCCTTAGGAACCCCCAGCAGTAACCAAGTACAACTCCTTTCTGATGACTCTTCATCCCTCACGGCTATCACCCTTTTACTTCTTCACATCGTCACATCTTCACCATCTCACTACGATGATAACCATGCATAGCCTCACAGCCACCATCTTTTGATCCCTTGATCCCATCACTGATGCTGCACATTGATATATCTTTCACCATAGTTACCTCTGACTCATCGAGACTCATTCTGACTCACTCGGACTCACCATGGCTATATGCACTGCTTATTCCTCCACTATATAGTTGAACCCACTTTGTATCCCAGCTCTCTAGCTAGTTCTATACAATCTACGTGTAGTTTTCTGGCCTCCTCGAAACTGCTGGTTGCAGTTAGAGAGATCCTTTCGTGTCTTTGCACTACACCTCAGAGTGTGCGCTCGACTAGTTGCTTTCATTGGTTTTTGACTCATTGTCAAACCTTTGACCTTGCTGGATAACTCCACGCAAGCGTAACACTACTCCATCCCCCGAAACGACCCTTGTCGAATCCCAACCACCTCCATCCATCTCCACTGATGAGATCAATGAGATCGTTCACATCTCCCCTCCCCAATCATATGTAATCACTCTTCCCAATGGCACCTCCATCCTCTCCTCTCCTACTCACGTTTTACCTTGGCTCTTTCGTCCCTCTCCTGCAACCCCCACCACCAGGTGCTTCCATTGTCGTGAATTGGGCCATTACATTGAAAATTGCCCTGGATACGCATGCCCTAACTGCCATAACTTTGCTCTGGGCCATTGTTGGAGAGAGTGCCTCACCAGTCAATGCGATGTTTGTTTATACTGGGGACACAGCACTCGAGCCTACCCTACTCGAGCCTACCCTACTCACATCTGCTCTGGTTGCAATCGATCTGGACATGTCTTCAACAATTGTCCATTTGAACATCTCACTCCTGCACAGTCTACCAGCCTTTTTGGAGGAAGACCATCTGCTACAGATTGAACCTGGGGTTCAATTGTATGAAGGGGGTAATATTACGATTTTCTCTCTCGTTCCTTGTATCTATCTTGTCTCTATCCTTTCTCTACATCGTGCTGGTCCTCTTATCTTCTCTGAACACTTTGAACACTTCCTATTTGTCTTTGGTCCATTTTCCTGTGTTATCCGAGTCATCTTGGATTATTTCCCTTAGTTACCACTTGTACCTGGTACCTGCTGCACTTTGACAGTTGCAGCTTACTTCATCCTTCTACCTTGTTCCATAGACTTCAATGCTGACTCATCTCAGTCTATATATACCATTATTACTCATGTACTCTCTTCACTCTTGTTCTGCGCAATATCATGCAGTCTCTTGTCGCTCCTCTGAGTCCCTCAGTTCCTCTCTGAGTCTAAAGCCCTTGATCCTCTCAGATCCAGTCTTCTCCTTGTTCTCCTAGGCAGTCAGGATGCTGTTGACCTCTTCATGAGAGTCCACCCTGCTGCAGGTTGCTTGAATGACACAAGAGTGCATTCAGCATAACACTGTCATGCCCCCCTCATTTTGTCTAAATATAAAAAAGACCATCACTTACGATAATTTCCAATGTACTTAGTTCTCTGTCCTTTTATTCCTCTCCTCTCCACTCTCATCTTCATCACCCTTCTCACCTCTTTCTTCACCATCTATTGGTTATATATGTAACATCCCATTCATCATGTCTATTCCCACTACTCTACACTTGTTGTCCTCTTCCTCCATCTCTTCCACTTCCATTCATCATGCCACCCTTCAAACCATCCCAGTTCAGGCCACACACCTCCCTCATCCTGCTGCCCACTCACTCTATGCTGCCCTCTTATCTGAACCTACAGTCATCTTCACCCTCAAAGCTCTTCCTCTCTACCTTGAGGATGACATCTCCCAGGAATTAGTATGCCTATTCCTTGACTGTACCTGCACTCAAACCCTCCACTTTCATGCCGCCCCCCTGGATCGTCCTACTGGTTATGGTCTCTCTTTGAGACTGGCCATCAACCACATTCCTGAATGTGTTCTTGCCATCCTTCACTTGCATGGTTTTCATGTTTTCATCTCCCAATTACCCATTGACCTAGTTTACCCCTTCTTCAGTACTATCTTTGCGAGCTTACCTGTAGTTGATCAAGATGAATATGTCTCCCATGTCATTTCTACCCATCATCTTGTACTTCGCTCCCAAGCCATCTCTCCTAGTGGCCCTCCTTGACCTATCCTCCCAGTATGCATTGCCACCCTGACCCACATGTCCCCTCCCCAGTCCACTGGGGAAACTACTCTCATTGAGTCAAAGCCAATTCCATCCACTCCCTCTGTCTCTTCAGAGGAACTTGATGAGGTTATTCATATCCCTCCCTCTACTTACGTGATTGTGCTTCCCAATGGCACTACCATCCTTTCGTCCCCCATTTGAGTATTACCCAGGCCCTTTCGTCCCATGCTGTTATGCTGAACACATGTCTAGTGTTGTTTGAGCAACCTGCAGAAGGGTGGACTCTCATGAAGAGGTCACAGCATCCTAACTGCCTAGGTGAACAAGGAGGACGAGGGGCTTGCAGAATATGCAAGACCGGAGGGACTTAGAGGCAAGAGGATCATGAGGATTGAGACTGAGGAGCAACAAGAGACTGCATGTTACTGTGCAGAACAAGAGTGAAGAAAGTACAAGTTGTAGTAATGGTATATATAGGCTGAGATGAGTAAGCATTGAATGCCTATAGAACGAGGTAGAATGATGAAGTAAGCAGCGACTATCAAGTGCAGCAGGTACCCAGTACTAATGGTAACTAAGGGAAATAATCTGATATGACTTGGATAACACTGGAAAATGAACCAAAGATAAACAAGAAGTGATTGAAGTGTTCAGAAAAGATAAGAGGGCCTGCATGATGGAGTGAAAGGATGGAAACAAGGTAGATACAAGGAGCAAGGGAGAAAATCATAACACATGCTGGCCAGTGACATGCATTGGTTACCTCCCTACATGAGTCCCCTGCCAGAGGACATGGAGGATATTTCAGGACTCTCTCTCTCTTACAATGAGACTATTGGTGGCCTGGACTTTCTACTTTCATCCGAAAATTTGTCCAGGGATGTGCAGTTTGTCAAGCAAACAAAATTAACACTCACCCTACAACACCCCTCCTCTATCTCTAATGCTGTGGAAGCTGACCGACCTTTCCAGAATATTTCCATGGATTTGATTACAGATCTACCAATCTCTGCAGGTTTTGACTCTATCTTGGTCATGGTTGACCATGGCTTTACAAAGAGGGTATTTTTTCTACCTTGCAAAAAGGCCATTGATGCCTCAGGAATAGCACAGCTATTTTTCCAACACATATTCCCAAGATTTGGACTTCATGATCAAGTCATCTCAGACCAAGGCCCACAATTTGTGTCTGCCTTTGCCAAAGAACTTGCCCAACTCTTATAATATGACCTTGCCCTCTCCACCACCTACCATCCTCAAACCAATGGAGAAACTGAACAAGTTAACCAGGAATTAGAAACCTATCTCTGAATATTCTGCAATGAAAATCCTGCTAAGTGGCATGGTCTTCTTCCAATGGCTGAATTTGCTCACAATTCCACTACTCATTCAGTCACTAAGCAAACCCCTTTTGCTCTAATGATGGGATATGAACCTCAAGCCTACCCCTCTATTGGAAAAACCTTCCTCCCAGCATTACAATCTCACCTAACCATTCTCAACCAAGCCTGACAGGAAGCCAAAGCTGCTCATATAACTGCCCAATTATGAATGAAGGAATGAACCTGGTCAAAATACAAGCCATTCAAAGTTGGAGATAAAGTGTG
This sequence comes from Boletellus aff. lepidospora, assembly GCA_038094175.1. Classification (NCBI taxonomy): domain Eukaryota; kingdom Fungi; phylum Basidiomycota; class Agaricomycetes; order Boletales; family Boletaceae; genus Boletellus; species Boletellus aff. lepidospora. The sequence goes on from JBBPTT010000115.1 coordinate 40,126, forward strand.
GCTAGAAGGAAAGAACCTCCACATTCCCTATCCTTCCAAGAAACTTGCACCAAAAAGGGAAGGTCCATTTGAAATTGAAAAGGTCATCTCCCCTGTCTCATTCAAATTGTGATTACCACCTTCTTGGAAAATTCACCTGGTATTTCATGCTTCCCTCCTTACTCCTGAAACCCCAGAACATGGACCAAACTTCCTTCAACCACCACCAGATTCTATTGAAGGCAAAGAAGAATACGAAGTGGAAGCAATTTTAGCCCATCAGGGCACATTTGGATGAAGGTGCTACTTGGTCAAATGGAAGGGATATTCTTTGGCCAAAAATACCTGGGAACCTACCATTAATCTATCCAATGCAAGAAAATTACTATGCAATTACCAAGCAAGGTACCCAATGGACTTTCCACAGTAACAACCCATTTTGTCCCAAATGGACCCTTGATTCCACAGTCCCAGCTTGATCCAATCTCTCTGATCTGTGCACTGCAAGACTATCTATAAAAACCCACCTCTCCTCCCAAAGCCAACCAATCACATCTCCATCACCACTGCCACCAACCACATCATTATGCAATTCTCTCTGGACTTTTATGAAATCCTCCTCCTTGCTGCTGCCCTCCTTCTGTTCTACATAGTCCATCTGCTCCATGACCTCGCAGAGAAATTGAAGTTCTGGGCAGTAGAAGTATGTGTCTGGGACAAGGCATTACCATACCTGTCATGGGGTGATGGGTTGATAGAAGCAGAACAGGAACACTAGTGGGTGGAGACCCCCACACTGGAGCCTAGGGTCGAAATAGCCATTGATGCGCTGACACAGCCAATACCAATGGGTAGTAGCACTACAGGATAGGAACTGGAGAGAGGTGATGGGGCCAGAAGTGAAACACCTGGTAGACTCTCCAATGCTAAATAGATGATGGGCAGACCCAGAGTAACAATGTTCCCCTCTCCCACCTTTCCTAGGGCAACTGAAATGACCCCTTCCACTGTCCCTGACCCACTAAGTCCTTTTTGCCACAACAACTCTGAAGAAATGGCTAGAAGGGAGATCTATCACTTTCACAAACTCTCCAAATATCACCTTTGGACTGCACTGGAGAAGATCCTGCAGGACGTCCACCTTGTCCTTATGATTAACCACATGCCAGACTTTGAAAACCATGAGTTCCTCCCTCTCTGCATCAACCTCTATCATTGTTATCATGGTTTTCTCCTACAGACAGAGCATCTCCCAATAGACTCCATGGTGGCCACACCATATATGATGTCCAGAGTAGCCTTGATCAGGATGTGTGATTACATTCTTGAGCTCTTAGTGTGACATGGCATTATCCTCATTCTCCACAACCTTCCTGCTCTCCCCATGTATCAGTTCATGTGGCCTTTGATTCAATCCTTTAATCCAGTATAGGTCTGAACATTTCTTGAGCCTGGATTCATCTCTCATCTGGTTGCATTGGCACACCTACCCAGCATCAATATTGACCAACCCACATTGACTAGTCCCCCGCCAGATTGGCTTCCCCTTCCATCAGTCACCATACCACCCATGTATCTATGGAAGTGGTGCAAGGTGAAATCTCCAGTCCCATTGCCCAAATCAACACACTGTTATGATCTTTGCGCTAGTGTCCACCTTATTCCTTCTTTTCATCGAGTCTCTTCATTATGCTGGCCCCTATGGGCTATTCTCCCCTGCTTTTACTCATTTCCTCTTTGTCTTTGGCCCGTCTTCCCTTTCAATCCAGATCCTTTCAGATCTGTCCACTTAGTTATGGTTCCTGTACCATGACGGTACCTTTTCCTCTTTGTCATTGTTCTATGATGTTCTATAGGTTTCACTGATGACTCATCACCACCTATATATACCATTAGTCACCACCTGTATCTCCTCATACTTGTTCTGCACAATACTACGCAGTCTCTTGTCGCATCTCCAAGTCTCTCGGTTCTCTCTCTGATTCTAAAGCCTTGACCCTCTCAGGTCTAGTTGTCTCCTTGTTCCCCTAGGCAGTCAGGATGCTGTTGACCTCTTTGTGAGAGTCCACCCTGCTGCAGGTTGCTTGAATGACACAAGAGTGCATTCAGCGTAACAAAAGAACAAGTATCTCCCTTGCCCCTCCTCTCTAGGAGTAGGGCCACCACAGCACAATGTCTCACTCTTGAGGAAACCTCAGGCCTCCCTCGGACTCTGAACCAGAGGAAATACCTCAGCACACCTTGCCTACTCCTTCCTGGAGCAACCCCTTCACATCCTTAGCCCCCCAGCTCTCAGTCCCTTCCCCCAGAAGAATCACTGGGTCATCCTTGACCAACCCAGTCCATCGCCAGCTCACCCAGTCCCCTGCACTCCACCAGTTAAGTCTAGGACCTCCCTCGCCCAGACTGCTCACCCCAGCACCTGTGATCACCCCCCCAGTACAAGTCCTCATGCTCCCAGCACCCCCAGTTATTGCTCCAGTACCCCCAGCATCCCCCCTCATACCAGCACCACCCCCAGCACCCCTAGTACCTATGGTAACCACCCAACCTGAACTCAAGGCCGCTCTTCCCCTCGACTTCTCAGGAGAACCCAGCGAGTCCATTTGATGGATTAAGGCCATGAAGGCCTACTTCCAGATCAATCCCATCCAGTACTCTTCTGATGAAGCCAAGGTTATGACTACTCTCAACCGAATGAGTAAGGGATGCAGTGTGTCCTTCTCAGAAATGTGGTACGACCACATGGCTGATCCAAATACCCCCCCCATTGAGAAAACTTTCAAGAAACTTGCTGCCAACTTTGAATCCACGTTCTTCCCCTTTGACATTAAGACCACTGCATGCCTTGAGCTCTCCTCTCTTTGACAAAAGCCCTCCAAGACTGATGACAGCTTCCAGAAGTACATCATGGACTTCCAGAATCTAGCTGCAAAAGCTGGCATCTTGGATGACGCTACTCTCATCCATATGATGTCTGGAGGAATGGACCACCATATTACCACCCTCATCCTCTCGATGTCCTCTGTCCCCACCACCATCAACAGCTGGATAGAGAAAGCTAAGACCTTTCATGCCCAAGTCGCACGCATCAATGCTCTAAAGAAGTGTTATATCCCAGACTTTCGCCAAGTCCAACTCCGGATCCAACTCCGTTCATCCTCCAGATCGTCCTCCTCGAGAGCGCAGTAACTCCCCATCGGACTTTCATGACTTCAATCTGTTTTCCCTTTTTGTATATCTGATTTCCTTTTACTACTTAGTCCTTTCCATTTAGGTTCTGTACACCACCCGTTTCACCTGTCACCGGTGCACAGCTCCATCGTATGTTTCAACTGTCCTCCATTCTCGCATACCTACAAACCTGTACACCCTTCGACATGTCCGCAGTCAATGGCGATGATTCCGCTAGTGATTGCTGTACACCCCGTAGTATATAAGACTCCGTACATACACTGTGGTAGTTTAGTTTGATATCGATTTAATCGCCCTCCAGTCAGTTCCGACCACCCTCCAACCCATCTCCGACCCTCCGACCTCCGAGGACGCAAGTACAAGGGAGCGACACATAAGTCCTGCTCCAAGTCCTTGCCCTTTCGCTCTCCTGTCCCTCTGCACATACAGTCCGGACAATGTCGGACTTACCCGGAGGACCGGATTTAACAGTATATCAAACTCAAACCTTGTACTCGCTAAACCCCTATGTCCCGCTCCACGACCTCGCACCACTGGGAACGCCTGGAGTCCATCTTCAGCTCCACATGGACCATCCCTGGTGATTTCATCAGTCTCACAGCATGTGCTCCTCCCCTGTCCATCTCCGCTGTGCGTCAGCACCTCCATCCTTACCCTCCATTCGGGTCCCCGCTCACCCCACTCCCTGAAACAGCCTACATTGCTCGGATTGAAGAAGTCCGAAGTGAGTCTGGAAACAGCCAAAGGTCCAGAGGTTCTGCCCGCTCCTGCCCCAGCAGTGCCCCTAAGAAGCCAGGCACCTCCGCTGGGCCTGATGACCCCAACAACCCCGGCGGCCCTAGCGGCCCAAGCGGTCCTAGTGGTCCTGACGGACCTGACAGACCTGGCGGACCCAACGGACCCGAGCCTCCGGATCCAGGAGACGGTAACAACGACGACATACCATCCTCACCATCCTCCGCCTCCTCTGGATTCGTTGATGACGAAATTGAGCTCGACAACGAGCCCCTTAATGAGATCCCATTAGCTTACGAACCCTTCACCCAACTTGCCGACGCCATCCATGACATGACCCGTCATGCCCTCCGCACTAAATCCACCTCCAACACCCCTAAGACCAAGGTCCAAGAACCAGACCCGTTCAACGGAACAGACTCGAGGAAACTCCGGGCATTCGTAGTTCAGTGCGAGCTAAACTTCCAAGCCAACCCCAAGTCCTTCCATCATGACCAGTCTAGGGTCACTTTCATGCAATCGTACCTCAAGGGTGTCGTGCTCGAATATTTCGAACCAGACCTGCTCAGGTATGCAAACCCCGATCTCTGCCCACTTTGGATGGAGGACTGGGAAGCGTTCCTGTTCGAACTACAGTCCAATTTTGGTCCACACGATCCTGTCGTAGACGCCGAGGCTCAACTCGAGCAGCTCCGCATGAGGGATTCCAAGCAGATCTCTAAGTACATCGTCCACTGGAACAGGCTGGTGAGTCAACTCCAGGAATGGGGTCCTGGGGTGCTTCGCCGGAGTTTCTACGTAGGACTCCCAGACAGAATCAAAGATGAATTGTCTAGACTCAGCAAGCCCGCAACCCTCCCAGAGCTCCATACCTTAGTGCAGCAGATCGACCATCACTATTGGGAGCGAAAGGAAGAGGTCTCGCGTGCAAACAAGGCTTCCGGAAATCACTCCAGAAACAACAATCACAAGTCTGCATCATCCTCTGCATCCCCGCACACCTCCGATAATAAAACCGACAAAGCTAAGGGTCCTGCAAAGGACTCAAAGGACTCGAAGTCCGGTAACTTCTCGAACTCTGGATCTATGTCAGCAACCTCCTCCTCCGCTCCGCCCAAGCCCAACCTCTCGTTGAAGCTAGGCAAAGATGGCAAACTCACTCCGGCAGAGCGAAAGCGCCGGTTTGAAAACAAATTATGCATGTTCTGTGGCCATGGCGGCCACATGGCTAAGGACTGTCCAAAGTCCTCCTCCTGGGCCTCCAAGGCCCGCACAACTACGACCACAACTCCGGAAGCCAAACTGGAAGCCTCCTCGGAGGCGAAAAAATAGTCTGCGACCTCGACAACTCCGCACAGGATTGAGGTTGTGTTGACCCTTTCCGTGCACCAAAGGAGCCCCGTCTCAACACGTCCACTCTTTCCGACCCCGACTCCCTTATGCCATCTGTCTCCATTCTTTCGCATGACATTCCAAACTTCTCTGCGTTAGAAGACTCCGGCTCCTCCGACTGTTTTATAGATAGTACTTTCATTAATGATCACAGACTTTCCCCTTACTCCGTCCCTCCGTTGCAACTCCGGTTGTTCGACGGAACATCCAACTCCACCATCACTCAAGCTATTGACCTCTCCATCCACTTCGACTCCGGTGATATCACCCTGACGACATTTTATGTCACTCCGCTTGATGGGTCCTGTTCCCTTGTATTAGGACATAACTGGCTCGCCCAACACAATCCGTTGATTGACTGGGTCACGAGCAGTATCTCGTTCCGCACACCTGAGCAGCCCATGCTCGCGCCCCTGAGCTCGACTCCGCCGCCTCTGGACTTACGTCCCCCGGCACCTCCGACGTCACCGGTCTCCCCACATTTCTCCGATCGTGCAGTCCCGCACATCGCTCTCATCAGCACACCAGCCTTCGCGCTGGCTTGTCGCCTTGAGGGTTCCATGCAGTTTAGCATGCATCCCCACCCTGAGGAATCTTCCCTCTGTGCCTCCTCCGCCACTCCGGCAGCCCCTGAGAAGGTGGACCTGTCCGGAGTTCCTTCGGACTACCATGACTTCACTGATGTCTTCAGTAAGACCAGGGCTTCCAAACTAGCCCCACATCGCGAACATGATCTGAAGATTGACCTTGAGGAAGGCGCATCCCCGCCTCTCAGCACCACCTACTCCCTCTCCACCTCCAAGCTTGAGTCCCTCCGGACGTTCCTCGACGAACACCTAGCCAACGGTTTCATTCGTCCATCTTCCTCCGCCCACGCCACCCCTGTCCTGTTTGTCCGCAAGAAGGACGGATCACTCCACCTTTGCGTTGACTTCCGAGGACTCAACAAGATCATGAAGAAAGACCGCTACCCCCTTCCCCACATCTCCGATCTCCTGGACGCTCCAAGCTGTGCCAAAATATATACTAAAATCGATCTCCGTCACGCGTACCATTTAGTCCGAATCGCTGAAGGCGATGAATGGAAGACCTCATTCTGGACTCAGTACGGATCGTATGAGTGGCTCGTGATGCCATTCGGACTTACAAACACCCCAGCGGCGTTCCAGCGGTTTGTCAATACCATCTTCGCTGACCTGTTGGACATCTCGATCATCGTCTACCTCAACGACATTCTCATCTTCTCTGCGGACATGGCCTCTCACAAAAAGCATGTCTGGGAGGTCCTCCATTGCCTCTGGCAACACGGACTTTACGCCAAGCCCGAGAAGTGCGAATTCCACACCGACTCCACCGAGTACCTTGGATACCAACTTTCTCCGGCTGGACTTACCATGTCCGCTGAGAAGGTCAAAGCCATCCAAGACTGGCCCGAGCCTCGCAAGGTTAAGGACATCCAGTCTTTCCTTGGGTTCGCAAACTTTTATAGGCAGTTCATTCACTCCTACTCCAACATCGTCGTTCCTTTGACTCGCCTCACCCAGAAGGGTACTCTGTGGCAATTCTCTGACAACTGCCGGTCATCCTTTCAGGCCTTGAAAGCTGCCTTCACTTCCGCTCCGATTCTGATGCACTGGGTTCCAGATGCCCCTATCATTGTCGAAACCGACGCCTCTGACTATGCCATCGCCGGCATCCTCTCCATTCAATGCCCAGACGAGGAAGTCCGGCTGGTTGCATTCTACTCCCGGACCCTACACACAGCAGAGCTTAACTATGACACCCATGATAAGGAACTGCTAGCCATCCATGAAGCATTCTGGACATGGCATCACTACCTCGAAGGCTCCGCTACTCCGGTCGATGTCATAACCGACCACAAGAACCTGGAATATTTCGCCACAAGTAATCTCCTGACTTGCTGACAGGCTCGGTGGTCAGAGTTCCTTCATCAATTTAATATGATCATTCATTTCTGTCCCGGACACCTCAGAGCTAAGCCTGATGCCCTCACTTGCCACTGGGATGTCTACCCCAAAGAGGAGGATAGGGACTACGCTCGAGTCAACCCCCATAATTTCTGCCCAATCTTTACTCAGGAGCAGCTTGTGTCGTCCCTTAGGGCGACAGTCCTCGCAACTCTGGTACTCCAAGCAAGCACCCTGTTCGACATCAAAACTCTCCATAACGATATCCTCTCCGCTCTCCCCTCCGATCCCCTGGCCTCCGTCCACCTCTCCGACACCTCCGCTCCTCGCTGGTCCATTGACTCTGACAGTTTCTTACGTCTGGATGGTCGTATCTACGTCCCGGACAGTAACGATCTCCGTCTCTGAGTACTCCGGTATAAACATGACCACCCTCTCTCCAGCCACTTCGGCCAAAACCGCACACTAGAGTTGATCCGCAGGAAATACACCTGGCCAGGCATCCAGACTTTCGTGAAGGAGTATGTCTCCTCCTGTACCACCTGCGCCTGCGCCAAAGTTCCTCGACACAAGCCCTATGGACTGCTCAAGCAACTCCCCATCCCCGAGAAGCCATGGAACTCCATATCCATAGACTTCATCGAACAACTCCCCGCCTCCTCCGGACACACTGCCATCCTAGTCGTCGTCAATCGCCTAACCAAGCAATGTGTATTCGTTCCGACCAACGACAAGGTAACATCTCTGGAGTTGGCTAAGCTCTTCCTACTCCATGTATTCTCGAAACACGGAGTCCCCTCACACATCACCTCCGATCGAGGCTCCGAATTCGTATCTCACTTCTTCCGCTTGCTAGGAAAGGCTCTCAACATCCGGCTCCACTTCACCTCCGGATATCACCCAGAGGGAGATGGACAGACCGAGCATATGAACCAGACCCTCGAACAGTACTTGCGCATTTACTGCAATTACCAACAGGATAACTGGTCCAAGCTCCTACCCCTCGCAGAGTTTGCATATAACAACACTCCGAATGCAACCACTGGTCTATCTCTGTTCTACGCCAATAAAGGCTATCATCCGAACATCTCCGTTCATCCGGAGAGAGACCTTACCTCCACCAGAGCCCGAGAGTACGCAGTCAACCTCAACTCCCTCCATCTCCATCTCCGTGAGGAGATCGCCGCTGCCCAAGTCCGGTACCAAAGCCCCACAGATGCCAAACGAACTCTGGCACCGGACTTCAAAATCGGTGACCTGGTCTTCGTAAAAGCCAAGTACTTCAGGTCAACCCAACCATCCAAGAAGCTCTTGGAGAAGAACCTTGGACCGTACACTATCATTGCACAGCCCGGCACTCACTCCTTCACTCTCCGCCTACCAGACGACATGAAGTCCATACATCCGGTGTTCCACGTCTCCCAACTAGAGCCTTCGACCCCGAACACAATTCCGAACTGGACTCAGCCTCTGCCACCTCCAGTCGAGATCGAAGGCGAACCTGAGTATGAGATAGAAGAAATCTTGGACTCAAAGATAGATCGAAGAAGACGCAATTGCAAGTTGCTATACTTAGTCCGGTGGTCCGGCTATGAAGGCACCGATGAAGAGACCTCCTGGCTACTCACCATGGAGCTCGGACATGCCTTGGAGCTAGTCGGTGAATTCCATTCGTGCTATCCAGACAAGCCTGGACCTCACACTAGTTGATTAGTCAAGGAAAATTATTATTAACAGAAAAAATGTAGCTACTGTACATTTTCTACATTTTCTCCTTCTCCTTGCCTTTCTCCTTTTCTTTCTCCTTCTCCGCTCTCAACTCCGCCACCTCCAAGCTTATCCCCTCCGCCATCTCCACATCCGAGTCCTCTGACTCCGACTCCGACCCCACTGGGTACACCTCCATGGACTTGAGCTCAACCAACCGCGCAATCATGTTCTTCTGCTCTTCAAGCAGCTCCATGTGGTGGTCGAGAGCGTCGACCTGCATCCGGGCCGCATCCCGGAGGTCGGTCACTACCTTGACCAGCTGCCCTAGCACCCGCACCAGAGCGTCCTCGCGCTCCGGTCCCTCTCCACACACCTCCTTGTCCTCCGCCTGGGTCTTCTTACTAGGCCCGGCCTGCCCCGCACCCTCCGTGTCTCACCTCTGCCGCTTCTCCGTTGCTGGAGCCCCCGGCCAGTCGCACTTGACCTTGCCCTCCTGGCAGGCCATGCACGACCGGGACTTACCAGGCCCGATGATGCATCGGACCCCCTGCTCCCGACACCTCTCACACCGCATGTACTCCCCCGCCTTACTCTTCCCCTTGTCCTGCGGCTGCTGTTGTTGCACAGCCACCTCCACCACCTACTCCGGTCAACCCCGAGTCCTGACGGAAATACCGCCACATACCTGTTTTTTCGCAGCATCCTCTGCCGCCTTGCGTTTCTCAGCTTCCTCCGCCGCTCTCCACGCTGCGTCCGCTTTCCTCGCCGCCTCTGCTCACCTCACATTCTCCACCTCCATTGCCCTCCTCCACACCTCCTCTGCCTCCTTCCGGGCTTTCGACTGCTGTTTCCACTTGGTGTACTTCGCATCAGCTACGGCCTCGTTGTCCTCATCACGCTCGGCGACCTGGTCATCGGACCACTTGGAGATTTTGGTGATATCGAGGGGGGCGGACATCGTTGTTAAAAAAAAGTAGGAGGAAGAGGTTAAGGAATAACTAAGCGAGAAAACCGGACTTTTAACAGGCCTAAAATTTTCAGACTCCGACCGAACTCCGCATTGTGCGTCGAGTCACTAATGGCCTTCAGGGGTTCAGGCCTAAGGGGGGGATACTGTCATATCCCAGACTTTCGCCAAGTCCAACTCCGGATCCAACTCCGTTCGTCCTCCAGATCGTCCTCCTCGAGAGCGTGGTAACTCCCTGTCAGACTTTCGTGACTTCAATCTGTTTTCCCTTTTTGTATATCTGATTTCCTTTTACTACTTAGTCCTTTCCATTTAGGTTCTGTACACTGCCCGTTTCACCTGTCACCGGTGCGCAGCTCCGTCGTATGTTTCAACTGTTCTCCATTCTCGCGTACCTACGAACCTGTACACCCTTTGACATGTCCACAGTCGATGGCAATGATTCCGCTAGCGATTGCTGTACCCCCCGTAGTATATAAGACTCCGTACATACACTGTGGTAGTTCAGTTTGATATCGATTTAATCACCCTCCGGTCAGTTCTGACCACCCTCCGACCCATCTCCGACCCTCCGACCTCCGAGGACGCGAGTACAAGGGAGTGACACATAAGTCTTGCTCCAAGTCCTTGCCCTTTCACTCTCCCGTCCCTCTGCACATACAGTCCAGACATCGTCGGACTTACCCGGAGGACCGGATTTAACAGCTACCCTGAGAAGATCTATCAAGATCATATCTTGATGTCCCATGTCTGCGTTGGCCACCAGTAGTTCAAACTGAGCTTGGAAGTTGGGGAAGGTTCCTCTGCCCTGTTTCAAAGCATAAAGTTTGGATCATGCATCAGCTTGAGCATCACCTGGGGAGAAAGTGATGAAGAAGTCTTTCTCTAGATCTTTGAAGGTGATGTTGATCTTTCCTTGAGAAGTGTCATCTAGTTTCTGATACCAGGCTTCTGCAAAGGTTGCTGTGAGTCCGGTTTTCATATTGTTGAGGAGAATTACGATCTGTGCCAGCTTGTCATATACTTCATGATTTAACAGGAAGTAGGTGTTACAGCACGTCCTTTTGCACTTATGCTACGTCCCTTTTTCCTCTTATCTTATCTTATCTTATCGCATTACCTAAGCTTTCCAGAACGTTCTCCCTTTACTCTAGATTCTATGACTCATCCTGTGTGTGCACAGCCTTCCTTTCATTTCCATGCTGTGCATGGCTATGCTTTGCTTCTCTTCCATTTGATGTCCTCATGCTTGCCTCATGATGATCCATGAGGCTCCCTCATGTTCATGACTCATGCCCTATACCCACGCCTACCCTAGAGTAGATCATTAGATATGGTCACAACATGTACAAACTAGTCAGAATGTATATATACCCAAGGAACCTCTGGCTGGTTTCCCCAGTCAAGTTCACTTGGGCTTTACCACTTCTACCAAGTCCTCTCCACTCTCATCTGCTCGCTTTGCCCACACTAGTTGTTGGGTTTTAGAAGTGTTTCAGTAGGCTTTCATCACCTGGAACCATCTTTTAGCATCTTCTGCTTTCCTGCTGAATGCCTCAGGGCATCCTGCTCTGATCTCCGACTTTTTGGCTGGTGTTGGGGCCGGGGAGGGAGAAGGGAGAGGGACTGTGGGTGCAGGTGATTGGTGAGTCATTTCTGGGGGTGATATATGAATCGGAGATGGTTCTCTTGGAGTAGAGAAGCCGGTTTGTGATTCTTCTGTAGTATCTGGGAGGATGGAAATGACTGGGGGGGCTGTGGATGCTTGGGAAGGACGACAAAGTCTTCTTGGTGGTTGAAAGGGGTTCTGGGGAATTTGTGATCCTCCAGGAAGTCTTCGTCTTTCTGGTTGAGGGGCTGGTGAATTTGTAAAGTATCTTTCTTCCTCATGGTCTGACTCCTCAGGTGGTCTAATCCTGGATCGAGACGTGTTGGTTGGCGCGGGTCCCTCTGTGTTATGCTGAACGCACACCAGGTGTCGTATCAGCTACCTGTAGCGAGGCGGACTCTCACGAAGAGGTCGCAGCGTCTCGACTACCTAGGAGATCACGGAGGGGC
>JBBPTT010000116.1:0-41996 GCA_038094175.1 Boletellus aff. lepidospora
CAGTTCTCATGGTCTCCGTCAAGGTATATCGCCAACGTGCTCTGTCCCATGGTCGGCGGGGCTTTATACGCATATACCGGTTCATTCCTTTTCGCCTTTGCAGCAACACTCTTCTTGCCTGCCTTTTGCACAATTGTGCACACAGCGTGACCGAAGAACCTGATCTTGATGTCGGTGTGCGGTAACAATAATGCCAGCTCAGAGAAGCTGCAAATACCGCTCGAGACTCGGAAAGGACGAACAACAGCTGCGGAGACTCACAGAGGAAGTATATTGAGCTCGACTTCTGGCCCCAGGTAGTGGACGTTAACTGTCTGTCGGTGCTCCGAGGACCCGCGACTTGGGCTCGCGACATTCAAGACGTTGACTAACAGATGGTATACGGTGAGGGGGTAGTGCATGAGGAGTGCGGCAGGGGATTCAAAAGGTAAGGAACGCCATTGGTACCACGACTTCCAGTCAACCACGTTGGCCGAGGATCCGATCAGCGGTTCACGTCCACTTTCAAAATGCAGCTTGGGAATTAATCTATCCTCGAGCTTCCACCCTGCCTTGTCGTCAGGGTGCCCACCAAGGAGAAGGAGATACCCATCTTGATAACTTTCAGCTCGGTCAACGCGGAGCGGACTGTCGTGGGTGCCCCGTGTACTAGGCTGGTCCTGATGGGGAGCACTACCGCCAGCCTCGCTCCAGTATCCGTGGCCATTGGCTCCCAGAACGCCAAAGTAAGCACGTATGAGGGATTCAGCAAAAGTGCCATCCGACTCGATCTTCCCCCAGGGAAAAAGCTTGAGGATAGCTCGGACTTCTGGCACCCTCAGCATGTGACGCTATGACATGTGCAGGATGACGGCTGTATGCTTTATCTGATCTGGTCCCCACCCACCTTGTTGTTCTCGCAGAACACTTTGTGACCATCCGTACCAAATCGCCCGACCTTCCAGTTCGCGACCTGACACTACAGCACGGACCACTCGTCACCACCCAATTTCCAGCCGCAATGAGGACGTACCTTTTTGGAGCAGTAGACGGCAGACTTGCAGGCTGAACAGACCGACGGCTGTTTGTGCATAAATAAACAAGCAACGTGTACCACCTTGGAGACCCTGTACCTTTTCGCTCATGATAGGTCCATCGCAGTTGAAGCAAGTTGGCATGAGGCTAAAGTCCAGCTTCTCCGGCTGGCCGCCTGGACGCGACATCTCTTCCTTGAGCCTGGCTGCACCCAGGTAAGTCAGACGATTCATGTCCGCGGCTGTGGGCATGCGTATGTTTGGCGACATGATGGACAGAGGTTTGGAGAGAGAGCAATCCGATAGCGAAAATGGCTTTATGTAAATCCCTGGGGTGTAATACGTCCGAAAGGTACAATGTTAGCGTAGACGGCACCCGCTTCATTGTCGACGACAGATCGCCAAACACCTCCAGCGCCCTCAATGGGTTGCACATCCCTGTCACTGAACATCCATCGCATTAGCTCTCGTTCGCCCAGCGGCCACTCGACCCCAAGGCCCAGCACACGACTCTGATCTCCCCCATTACATAAGCCACTCGCCAGCTGTGCCACCAAGCTTGCCGCGGCCGGCCAACTCTACTTACACATGACCCGTCCTCGGCTTTTCGCTCGTGTCGTCTCCTTCAAGTCTCTGAAGAATTTTGCCGTAGGGTGTTTTCGTGTCGGTTTGCTCAATCTCACACTGTTCGTGACTCATCCCATGCGACTCCGCAGGTTGTCAATATGGCCTGTCTCCTTCACCTCTTCAAAGAGAATGTCGGAAGCCCCTGCCTGGTGTGTCTGTCGTGCCCCAGTTCTTGTTAGGCATTGATGATCGCCAGACGGAGGGTCCGTCCATGCTTCCCACCTTTGAGACCTCTGGGGACATTGCTATCGAAAGCATCATGTCGCACAGGCTCGCGCCATATAACTTGACCCGGGGGGAACTGGTTTCTCTCAGATCGCCCGTGAAACCAGACAGGATAATTTGCAAAAGAATCATTGGCTTGCCCGGGGACATCGTCTGCGTCGACCCAACGGGTTCAAAGGCTCCCTCGATGGAGCACGTCGTTGTTCCAAAAGGTCATGTCTGGATTGCGGGAGATAACATGGCATGTTCGACTGACTCGAGAGATTATGGTCCCGTTTCTATCGGTCTAATAAGGGGTAGAATCGTTGCGAGGGTACGTCGCCTCTACATGTCGCTCAACAACAGGCAAACCCTCCTTGGCAAGGTGTTTCCGTTCGACAGATTTCAAGTCTTCAGTCGTAAAGACACGTACATCGACAACCAAGGCGAATCACAAATGACTTGACAACAAACACAAGAGAAGAGGAAGGGTGGTAGTTCTGATGAGTGCCAGTCATCATCGTGCAAAGTTCATTGAATAGCCTCCCTGGCCGTTCGGTTCGAACTTGAAATTGTCAGTGGAAAGTCCGAATTTACCTAAGAGATAGACCAGTGTGTCTGGGACAGCTGATCTCATGGAATAAAGGCATACCAAGAATCGTATTCCCGAGGCCTTTCAGCTTTTGCAGCGTTTCGGCGGTCTCTTTTTCCTGAGCTGCTTGTGTTCGGGGCTTTAATGACTCCAGTGCCTTTTTCGTCCGTGTCGATTCTGCTGAATCAGAGGGAAGCAAGTCCACTAGCAACTTATAATCTGCCCGTTGTGTCAGTAAGAGCTGCCAGCTTCACCAGAAGACCAGACCATCTTGAGCACTGCTGAGCGAAGACCATGTACCAATCTTCTCGTTGGATGCTGCTCGTCGCTGAAGTGCCTTGACGTAATGCGGATCATCGCCAAGAGCTGTCGTTCTGCTGCTCAGATTGCACAAGCCTGCACCAGCCTCGCGGACCTGCCTTGAGAACATGCGTCCACCACTCCGTTGTGATCCTCCTGCCCGACTCCCTGCATGAGATGGGTTCGTGGACCGGACTCGGACAGCTCACCAGCTTCGCGAGGCATGCGCCGATGTTGGCGTACAGCACTGCCCGTGCCTTCCCGCACGCCACGTCGAGTTCACTTGAGGTCTCTGTTACAGCAGGCCCACTGGGACCTTGTTGGGGAGAATCGACTTGGGCTGGGTCTGCCTCTGCCTCAGTCGACCGCTTTCGCGGAGGCAGGTGGCTGAGCGCTGTCCTGTACGACACTAGGGCTTCAGACCATTCGCTTGCTCTGAACAAGTCGTTCCCTTGAAGCTTGAGTTCGTTGGCTTTGTCCAGACGTTCCTTTTGCAACTGTGGTGTAGGGTCAACTGTACGGCGGCGTGTAACGGTGGCCGTACCCTGATGTCGGTGGGGTCCATCGGCTTGGCGGTAGTCTATGGCGAAAGTTGAACTGGGCAACAAGTAGTGCTGGTCTCGCCACTACGTTATTAAGAGTGCATGCACTGCCAATGGAGCTCTTGAATGTCATGGCACGCCAGCCCAACGGGCACCGCGAGTCCGCTATGACATCTCTAAGCATCCCGCGCCCGACTTCAATTGGCTTGGGACGTCACGAATACATGTCAGGGTCACTAGCAACGTTGTTCAGGGTGTCGCCACCTAATTCATACGTCTCTCGCAGTTTCTATTTCCCGCTGTGACATGGTTCGTCTCGAGACTCGTCAGTTCAATGCTCTGACTGGTTTACGCCAAACCTATCGTCTTGGGTCTCTATACAATACACAAGTGAACGTGACTGTACTCTGGGCAAATGGCGTGCGAGCAGCAATCACTTCCACGATTGCACAGTTCGCCATCGATGTTCCCGGGTGTTCGAAGTGTTGTCGGAGGGAGCGGTGGTGTCTAGCGGTGGTGTCGGCGCTCTTCCACGAAGTCGAGTAATAACGGCAATGCGCTGGTCTACAATGATCATCGCGGGTTGTGTCTGGGTGGATCCCTAGCGGACTCACTATAATCGTTTCTGACATATTCATCCATCAGTTCTTCATCCGAGTCGACCAACGGATCTGTTGACGCAACAACGTGCCAAGCGTCTATCCATAGATACTGCCTTTTGTAGTCACCACAGAATGCTGGTGCGAAATACTCACGCTGAAGCATGGTCCGTTGCGGTCCGCGCGAGGCACCACCAGGGGGTCTCTCTGTGATAGCCTCTGGATTAACGTTGGGGTTCAAAGCTTAATCGACTAACCTGTAGGCTGTGATGCAGGCACGGGCCGCTGGGGGGGCATATAGTGGATGTATGCCTTCGACGGACGGGAACGATGCAGACTAGATTCGGGCGCTACGTGCCGTCAGTAGGTCATTCGTAGGTTTCTGCTCGGCCGGTACCTCGCTGCGATGACAATGGCATTACATTTTTTGCCTTCTTTTCGTCTTCAAGGGAGTTGACCAGGCGTTGCAAAAAGATATTGCGCTGAGCAGACATGGTTCTTCCCCATTCGATTTCTTCAGCTGTATCAACATTCTCTTCGGCCAGCTCAGCGTCCGTCAACCGCCTTAGCCACGGGACCCTTCCGGGATTCTGGCGCGAGTATTCATCATCATAAGGATTTGGCTGATCTGGGCCTTCCAGATAATGAAACATTAACCAAAGAAAGGCCCTAGCCCGGTCAGTAGAAGAAATGTTGATCGGAAGGAAGAGGTCGAGGAAATTTAACGGTGAATCAAAGTGAGTGGCAGCAAGAGGCTGCATGAGTGAGCAAGGATTACCCCTTGTTTTGCGACTAGCGGACGGAACTCACGGCAGCATGGTTTGCGAGGACGAAGACCAAATTGACAACGCTTGTTGGGGGGAGTTGGCGTGCACGCTGAACGAATCGTTTTGGTCAAGGAAGCCAAGGAGACCGGTATACACGCACGCTCTTCTCAAGAATCTCTTCTGGGGTAGAGGGTGGCATCGACTTGAGTTCTGATGGAAGGAGGGCAGCCTTCAAACAATTCTTGATGCGGGGGGCATCCTGAGCATTGCCATCCGTCTTCTGTAGACATGGAACGGGGTGATAGGTCCTGAGAGCAGTCTTCATTTCCGGAAAGACTATGAGGCCGGTCAGGACGATCAAATAATCACACACGATCGGTAGCACCAGTGCATACACGCCATTGTTGTGTTGATACGTCCCACGTTTGTTAATAAGGAGATCTTGGCCAACTCGACCGCAAAGGCCGGGGTCTCGACCATTTTATCCTTGAGCACTTTTGAGCATTTGCTGGAGTAGTACAAGGCATTGACGTAGAGATCGCGGAAGTTGACTTTGGAGAAAGCTCCCGGTACTTGGCTTGTGAAGACGGCGTCGGTGTCTGAGAAGATGTGGTCGAGAAGATCGAACTGGACATCCTCTCGGGTGAGTGGCTCGGCATCGTTGCGCTTGATCGGGAGCGCCTTACGACTGAGGTACCCCACGCTGAAAGGCAAAGGCGGTGAGCGAGCGTGGCAGTGGGTTTGAGGTTGGCACGTACAGCGGGGCGGGCTTGTGCGGCCAGCCAGAAAACTCGGTGGTAGATGTCATGGGAGACACGAGGCGGTGAGGCGGGGAGCCTGTTCCTAGCTATTGCAAGACTTGTTCGCACGATTACCGACATTGGCGCCGTCGAGCGGTCCCGCCGACCCACAGCGCGCAGCCAAGTAAGCCAGCATGACTGGCGTCCGACAGGCCGTTTGGTGACACGCACTATGGCCCCGTCGCTGGTGCCGGCGACGACGACCAAGAGTGCATATCACGTAAGTGCAGTATTTTGCTCACGGTCGCTTGCACCACCACACGAACATGGACGCAAAGAACTCGTCCGAGGCACTCAGCGCGATGGACAGCCTGGGTTTCGACGATGCGACCAAGGTGTGTCTTTGGCTTGCTCTCCCTCGTGTACCTCGTCTGCCACGTCCTCTCGCAGAAGGACATACAGTCCGCCCTCGTGCAGGGCCAAAGACAGGCGCAAGCCCACAGCCAGCTCCTCGCGTTCACAAGCATGTGTTGGGACAAGTTGCGCCGTCTCCTCCAGATCCGAATTTCCCGTCTCATGCCCTTCACAGATGCATTACCGGCACTCCCGGCAGTCGTTTCGCTCGCGGCGAGGAGGCGTGCATCGCCAACTGCATCGAACGCTTCGTAGACACGAGCGAGTACTTGCTCAGCCAAGTCCAGCGGCAGCAACAGTCGCAACATGCCCAAAAGCTCTGATGAGGATAGATTACACTGCCCGCATCGCTGTACAACACGAGTACAACGTCTAGCTACAATACCAAGTTCGACAGCCTTCTTCCCCCATACGCCGCGAGGAGCGGAACAAAGAAGCAATAGGCCTCTGCAATTTCCGACATTTTCCGCAGCTCCAAGGGAATCTCCACCGGTTGTTGCCTATCCGGTGTCGTGCCCGTCTCCAAGAAATGGGTGATATAGTCGTCTTTTTCGGACCATAGGTTGCGGAGCCACAAGTCAAACGTGTCCTTTTCGCGTTCGGAAATATCGAGCCCGACAGGGCTGTTGGCGGACCCATTTGACACGATCGATTTTGAGATGTCCCCGGTGGGCACGTCTCGTGCGACGTCGAATATTCGTAGGTGCATGTGAACAGCGGGCGGAGGCACACGATCGCAGAAAATGGACCGTAGGGTGTAGTAAGACTGGCCATATCCCCTGGGAGGAATACCTTGGGAAACAAGCATTAATAGATCCCTGGCTTTCCCCGGGGAGTTCGTATTGCCTTACCTGGGTAGATCACTGTTATGTCGAGTAGCTTGAGCGCCGGCAGTCGAGGGGAGAGCGATCGGAGGCTATAATGGAGCCCCGTGGAGCGGGGAAGGAGTATGTTGCGAAGGTCCGGCTACACTCAGCCATCAGCTTCGCGAAGGGTGGGGTGAGCCTTGACGCACGACACCCAGTTTGTCTGCATGCTTGCTACTGATTGGCCGTGTGTCCTTGCTCACAAGGGTTCCCTCGGGAAACAGGATGAGAGTGAACGGCCTGTGCTCTTCCTGCGCCTTCTTGCCGAGTTTCGAGAGCTGCCTTGCTAGCTGGAACTTGTCGGACGCCCACGAACGCGCGAGAAATATGAATCTATACATTTGCATGGCCTGACGAAGATTGAGCAGCTGGGGAGCTGCCGCAGGGAGGCTCGTACCGGCCCAACGATGGGGATCCATTTGAGACTCTTCTTCAAGACGATGAAGACGTCCTTGTGCGTGTGCGCGAAATACGTCAAGCACCAGACGTACCACCAGTCCGAATAGACCTGGGCCGGAGCCAGATCAACCGGCACACATGTCGGATCGCGCAGGGTGCGCACCTGGTGGTTTGAAATGACGACGGATTTGGAAGGCAGGTGCAGCGCCACGACCTTGCCCGACGTATCGCGCTCCACGAGACGCTGAATCTCTTCTTCCGTGAACCTGCCTTGGCCCTGGGTCTCGAACGTGACGGACAGCGTTGTGGGAGCGAACCATTGGTTCATCAGGTCTGCAGAGTTGAGACACGTCTTTTGCATACGGGCGTGAGACCTGAGAACGACGCACTCAGCAAGGCTGCAAAGGCGCCCTTGGTGTACCTGATTCCCTCGTCGTACAACTTCCCTGAACGAGGACCCGGGACGAGCTTGAGTGGCAGGACGAACAGGAGCTGGAAACCATGAACGATGAAGCACCCCGGGATGAATAGCAGAAAGAACAACAGTCCGTTGAGCGACTGTGCCCATGTCCTGGGGGGGCGTAGGTGTATGGGCAGGTGGTGCTGTGGCAGAGGATCCACGGCCATGGTGGAGCGAACGGGCGCGTCTTTGAGGGTCCAAGAGTGTCCTATTTCAACAGCGGCCTTGCAGCAACGGGCACAGGCCGGGCACGCCGCGACACGGCCATACGGTAATGATGATGACTACATACGAGTCACGTGGACGCCCTCCGTGCACCAGCGCGTGGTCTGTGCGTCGCAGCGATAGCACTCGACCGACGTACGGCTGGACGTGCCTTTGCGGTGGTGACGGACACCAAACACGGTCTCGGGCACGACGGAGAGAAATTGCATGCATGGCTCAAAGTAAGCACCCTCGTCGGACGGGTTGGACTGTTCCAGTGCTGCGAGTACGTGGCGTGTACACGAAATGCCCCGTGCGCAGGACCGGCAGCATCCTCTCGGCGGCGAGATCGACGTTGTCAGAGCCGGCTGGAATCGCAACGCTGACCGGGTACGCTCACAGGCGAACGCTGCACGACCGTTGTGGAGACACCGGTGGCTGTGCCCGAGGATGCGAAAAATAAGGGCGACTTTAGGTTATCGAGGGACACGACTCGGTCTGCCTGCTCGTCCTTCTTTTCATTTAATGTCGCCCCATCGCGAGGACACCGCTGGATCCGAGCGCGCTCTTCGAACAGGCTCGGCGGCACCCAAACACGGCTTTGAAAAACACCCCATTCACGCTCACACAAAGCCGCTCTACATTCACAGCTACTTTGACATCCATCCGCGTCCACAGACGACGCCCCCGCCCCAGTCGCCCCCAGACGTGCGCATCTTTCACAGGAAACATTCGCGCCGCTCTACGGAGCAGGACAGGCTCAGGCTCAAAGCTTCTGGCTCTTCCCTTGCCTTCCCCACCTCGGATTACTTCCTCGACCCACCCAACTTTCTCTCTGGCAGCGACCTCACCCCCCGCCACTCCCGCCCTCGCACGCACACTGGCCCCTCATCCACAAAATCAAGACGCCGCGACAACCCCGTTCCCCCTTTGAGATTCTCCGGAACCTCCAGTCTGGAGGATCCTCCCCCCACGCCCAGTGATGTCTCCTCGATTGGTGGTTACCCTTCCCTAGATTTTTCTGTCCTCGTTTCTGCCCCGATTGCGGGAGTAGAGACTTTGGATGCCTTGGTGGACGGCATGAACGGTATGGCTGGAACGTCCATGGAAGACCTTTTCTCGCGCAGCACATCCAACTCTCGTCTCGGTCTTCCCGGCTACTCCGCTCTGTACCCGCCCCCCCTCCCAACACCACCTCCGGGTGTTGTCCTTGGAAAAGGGAAGGGCAGAAGACGCGACAAGATCATCACCTCAGACGACGACGAAGATGACAACATACCACCCACAAAACCTCCCCGTCCCTACCCGCGTTACCGCCACAATCATGTTCCCAGCTTCTCGCGGAAAGCGTCCACTTCGACCATCACAATCGATCCTCCTTCCGGCGATAATATTATACTTCCAGCTACCAACTTCAACGACAACTCCCCGCCTAATGACGTACAACCTGTGGAGCGTCCACGAACTGTAATTCCATCTATATCTGAAATTATTCGCAATCATGCGCCACACACCCTCGAACGCAGGCGCTCGCCACCTGTGCATCCATCTGGTTATGGTCATCGCAGTGCCGGCTTAATGGCAGGTCCAGAGGAAGAAGAATCTGAGCCAGAGCCTCTCACACCTGACGAAGAAGCCGAATTCCTTAGTCGGTCGTCGATGGACAGTATTGAGCACGAAGTCCGGCAGACGTACAACAACCAAAAGAATTCCCAAGTGACAGCCCCACCTCGCCGTGGTCCTTGTGCTCCACCCCTAGCGTCTCGTTCTTCAAACACCTCCGATGGCTCCGGCGCCCCTCTTGGTATCCGTGCTACCGCCTCAGATTCATATACCCATTCATCCTCAACAACTTCCGCGCATACGTCCCAACAGTCATTCGATCCAATCCAGTTCTCTATATCCCCAACGTCCATATCACAAGCGATTGCCGAATACTTGCGGTCTGCACGATTAACGACGCTACTCAAGCTCACGCGGTACCCACATGCTTCGTTGGACCACCCTCTTTCAGTGAGTCTTGCGGATATGGGGGACCCAAACGGTTTTCCGCTCGTCGTCTTTCTTGGGCTGGGCTGTGTGAGACATATCATGGGTCTTTACGATGAGATGGCCGATTGCCTTGGCCTCCGGCTGATTGCAATCGATAGGCAAGTGAACTTGCCATCATGACGCCGATGAGAGCTTATCCAAATCATGCCAGATGGGGACTTGGTCGCACTGAAGTGCCCCAGTCAAAATCCGCTCGTGGCATTATGGAATGGGCCTCTGCCGTGGAAGAGGTACTCGACCGTCTCCAGATCTACGAATGTAGTGTCATGGCTCACTCCGCTGGAGCACCGTATGCCATGTCCTTTGCAAATCGCGTACCTGAGCGCATCAGGGGTGACCTCTGTCTACTGGCCCCGTGGATTGGTGGTGGCGAAAGCGGTATGGAACATCTTTGTCCCCAGTGCCTGCCCGCTGAGAACGATCCTTAGGCGGTTACAAGTGGTTGAAGTATGTTCCAAATGGCATTCTGAAAACAGCCCAAGCCGCAGAGTGGAAGATACAGGCGTGGATGCTTGGAAAACCGCCGACTATCGCCTATCGCGGGATAGGCTATACAGCCCCACCATCTCCAAGCAAGCCGTATGACAATCAGCCGGGCGCCACTGTGGATTTTGAGTCATTGTCGCAGCCTGAGCACCTCAGCAAGTCCAGTGTCTATCCTTCCCAGTCGGATGCGAGGAGACGGATGAGCATCGCGTCAAGTCTGTTCAGTGATTACGACGACCTGAGGGACTTTGATGGTCGATTCGGCAGCCAGAGCACATTGGGGGCGCGGTCCATGAATCAGAAAACAAGACGAAAAGCTTCGAGGGGGATTCTAGGTCGGTTAAAATCGTCCAAGTCCACATCTCAATCGCAGCCTCCATCACCAGCAGCGGAAATGCACCCGATAAGCGTGGGGAAGAAATTGAAGACCCTCCGATCAATGGGGTCGTTGAAGGGCAGAACAGGCGCCAACGGTTTCAAGGCTGACAAGGCAAATTTGCCCGGCCCGCAACTCCCCCAACCTATCTCTGTTGATGTTGGATTAGGTTTTGGGGACCTTGACTGGTGTCAAAAAACCTCGAGCCCGGAACCCCAATTGTTGATACCGTCTCCCAAGAACGTACCTACGCCAGCGAAGCCCACAGATTCTATTCGATCCGCCGATACTAGCATTGAAAAGTCTGTCATCAATTCACCCCTTCCGAGGCAGGCCGGCCAACGCTCAATCTCGTTCAGCGCATCCAGCGTTGCCGCTGCTAGGTCAAGCCCACCAAGCGTACCTTCGTCACCAAGAAATAGCGTCCTCTCCTCGCCATACAGCAGCGTGATTACGACCGCCTCGAACTCATATCAAGCCGCACTCGGAAACGCCCTAATTGCTGCTTCGCATGCTGAGGCATTAAAGGGCACCCACAGCGACCTGCTCCAGATTCTCAATCACGACAATCGCCCATGGGGCTTCTCATATACTGACTACCCACACAAAGTTCGGGTGTGGTACGGTGACCGAGACGAGAAGATTGCAGAAAATGCGGTAAGATGGATGGAGCGTACGATGGGCGAGGATCGATGTGATGTCAAGGTCGTCAAAGGTGCTGATCACGCCCTCATGTACAAGAGCTCCGTCGTGGTTGAAGTCCTGGAGTGCATTCGAGAGTTCTGGTGAACCACCGCGCCCATTGTTCACGTCAACTCCTGTTGCTCCATTCCTTTCATGTTCCTATTCAATTTTCGGTGGAACGAAGTCAGCCTCCTAGCATGCCTCCCACATGTGGTAAACCCCGTCCGCACGTTCTCTACCTCTGCTTAGACGCGGGCTTCATTACGTTTATTCATCGTAGACGATTGAACTTCGTTCTTCGTTTGACATTGGAAGGACTTTAGTGTAAGTTACTACCTTCCTTAGTTTGTTAGCCGAATTTTCCAGTATTAATGTTGTTTAAACATCGCTAATGTCAACCTGTACTCGCACGACCTCCTTCAGCCTCGGGCGGTGGGGACAATGCCAACCTGTGCCTCTAGTTCTGCGCACTTGATCGCCGAACTTTCTTTGCATTACCTGGAATCCCTTCGTTCCAACCATTTCAGCGGCAAGGTACGGTGCTCCCCCCCCGGAACTCTAATAAACAAGACTCGAGTCCTTGATCGGACAAGTCCATTTTGTGAAATGACAAGCACTGTCAGTTACTACGACATCGCCCTCAGATGCGTGCTCAAAGGGCTCGCGGTCGTTCCAAGGGCTCTCAAAGTTTCACTATTCTTTGTCCCTAGTCCTTTGTCCTCGATATATCGTTCAGTAATAACAGCAGGTTTTGATGTTGCAGAGCCGAGAGGGTCCACAGGAGATTCATTACGAAAAGCATATGCCTGGTTTTGATCGCCTGACGAGACGGTGCAGTAATGACGCGAGACCCGAACGCCGAGCTCGAGGTCGATCGTGACGACGACCCAAAAGGGACCCAGCAGAGAAGCTGTGGAACGCGCGTTTGGAAAACATGTCCGTGACAGACTGCTGAGACAAAAGGACGACCTCTCGGCCAGAGAGAGATCCAAGACAAGCTAGATTTGGTCCGGGAACGTCACCCCATAGCAACCAGGAGTGCCTAGAACGCGGGTCGGACAAGCACGCTGACGGAACGCGTAACCTGTGTCGAGGCAGTCGAGAGTCGTCGAGGACAATTGGGTACAACCGAAATGATGGCAATACGGTGGGCAATGTCGGTCGAACGGGCGCACACACCACACGTACTACGGCCGATGATTAGCGAGCATTTTGAATCGTACGACTCCTTCCCTCCGGTGAACGAGGCACATCGTTGTCCAAGCACGCGCGACGGCGACAGGCGGCTTCGCGCTCGATACTGCAGTGCAAGATTCAGAAATGAGCCATTCGCAAAACATACTACCAGTTCGAGTGCGGGACAGTTCTTATTACTCCTCCTCCACGGCCGTCAGTCCTTTTTTCGTTCGCCCGTCAAGCAGATCAAGCAGGGGTACCGGCACACCGCTTGTCACCATGTCAGAGAAGACAGAACCACCCAAGGAAAAGGCAGCGACCAACCATGGCAAGCTAGACACTGGGGACACAGCGCCCCCCACCACACCCAGCAAAAGGAAAACTGGGCGAGCGGCGGTCAGAGAGCCTTCGAC
Organism: Boletellus aff. lepidospora; assembly: GCA_038094175.1. NCBI lineage: Eukaryota > Fungi > Basidiomycota > Agaricomycetes > Boletales > Boletaceae > Boletellus > Boletellus aff. lepidospora. Next base: position 12,915 of record JBBPTT010000116.1, read on the forward strand.
ACACGAGCTCGGACTTGTCGCTGTCCACGCCGAGCCGACGTCGAGGGGGGTCCAGGCTGATCGTGAGCTCGTATGTCTTTTGCCAACTCTATTTCTCAGAAGGCCCAACAATTGTGCCTGTCCAGTCAACTGCGCTGGAGCGCCAGCGTCAGAGACACCCGCAGGCGTTGCCCGCACAGCGTCGGACGTCTGCAGATATGCACCGTCCCCGCAGATCAAACATGTCCAATCCTAGTTTACGACCTCCCCGGGCCAGACGAGCCAGTGCACCCCCAGGCCCACCTCGCACCATGCTACAACGTATGCGTTTCGCGCCGAGTCTCTCGCTCATAGCTCATCAGGGGCACCGCTGCCGTAGATGCTTGGCACACGGTACTCAACTCTGACCCGTTGGTAGATTCGGATGAGGAGTGTCCAGACGAACACATCCGGCTCGATTACAGTGCGTCTCTTGCGCACTGCGAATTCGTGTATGTTCACCCGAGTTCCAGACCGGCGGATGCAGGTGATAACGCGGTTGAGAGGGCGGCCACCTACTCCCGAACAGGCGCGCATTTAGCGGGGTTGCCCCTTCGTTCGGGGTTGTGTCGTCGCAAAGGGGTGTTGGTTTGTACGGAGCCCTCCCCGCGCACCCTCGCGCTCTGCAGTCTTCAATGGGTATATTCCAATGCTAAAGATCGAAGGGAGAGCGAGCGACGAAAAAAAAAAAAGCGTCGCAGGCAGACCAGAGTCTTCAAAAGAGTCAGTGAAAGAACAGTGTCGCTCAACAGTACTAGTCTAGTCCCAGATGATAGAATACATGTGCCTCACGAAAAAGGATACTACACCTAAACAAAAATCCCTTCCAATTTCTAATCATTCTGCGAGCCACTTCTCGCACTTCTTCGCGTATTTGTCCAACAGTTGAGCGAGGTCATGGATAACGAACGTGAGAACGACGCTGGCAAAAAACTCGGAAGCGCGTTTTAGCTTGAGCTCTGCAGCCGTCCTCAGGTCGACGGGAAACGCGGTATAAACAGGCGCCACGGGTTGCGAAAGCAGCGCTTTTGAATGTTCATCGAGCAGTTGAGCGTGCATGAACAGCCTACCCAGTCCGGCCACGTATACCGCAGGAGAATCAAGGCTATAGTATCCAGTGAGTTTCCAATGCACTGCTGACATCAACAAATCACATACTTTTTACCATTGGTGAACTTGTCGAACTGTCGAGTGAGTTTTCCACCCCACGACGTCACCTGGCATGGTACCTGGAGTTAGCAGTGGCCCAACGGTAGAAACACGGACACCCACCCCACTTTTCTTTGAAACAAAGCCTTCTCCAACGCCAAGTTTTTTGCCAAAATTTGCTACGACGCTGTCGCATATGGACGAGAATTCCTCAAGCTTGCTCACCCATGCCTCCGCCTCATTCCGTCCGACGCTTCCAATCCCGAGCGCTAGCCCACTGCACACACTTCCAGCACCAAAAAATTCGACGCTTGATTGCTGCATTTCCTCCAAAGCAGAGCATAACACTTCCACGACGCGCACCTTTTCCGGGACATTAGTAAGTTTTGCTCCCCCTTGCGACCAGACACCTTGAGGGACGTGTAACCGTCGCGTGATGTATCCACCTGATCTTGAATTCATGGTGTTTGCGAGTAGCGTCATCATGTGGTAAGGTTTTCTCTGACTGTCAGTTGGCGGGGCGGGTGGAAGAGGAGAGGTCGGGGTGGTAGGAATGTTCGTGAGCATCGCAGACGGAGGGAGAAGTGATAAGGCAGGGGGGGAAAGGAGTTCTGTCTGTATGACTAGTTGTGGTTGAATCTGCACACTAAGGGTGATATTTTGATTCAGCTTCGACGAGGTAGAGATTTTGCGTCCATTTGGAAGCGCGGTCTGGGGAAGCGGTGGTCGTTGGGGCTCAAAGGGAGATATCCGACCGTTGACGACGGGTGGTCGACGACCTGGTTGTGAGGATGCGCGGCTGCGTCCTGGAGTCGGAGCAATTCCGGAACTCGAGGGAGAACTCGGCGCTTTGGGAGGCATGTGTGAGAATGAGGATGGAGGGTTCGATTCAGTAGGTGATGAGGATGTGGTAGGCGTAGTGGAGGGCGGTGCTGACATCTTGCTTCGACGCTGATGTATCGTGCTCATGGCAATCGATGAGCTGATCAACGACTGCTGACCCCCCGTCACGCTCAGGGACTCCCCTCGAGGACGAGAAGAAATAAACTGAGGAAGGACTGGAGACCCTGAAGGTCTCGTCGTTGGCATAGCAGCAGTACGAAAGGGATGGACCGCACCGGTCGGGGAGGGAAGTGGTGGAAGTGGATGAGAGTCGCGTTTTGCAAGGCGCGGGGTGTCAGGACGTCGACCCAGAGATGTAGTTAAGTCATCCTCGAATTGGATGTCATCTCCTGTTGAAACATCATCAAGCCTGACACCCTCTTCCGTGACTGAAGTGAGCCTGGTACCGGAGCCAGTTCGTGAGTGGCCGACAGAGCTGCCGCGAGGCCGACTAGCATCCAATAACCGAGCACTCTGGGAAGACGAGATTGTGGGGTTATAGGCTGATAACAGCTCTGGAGGCGGGGGAGGTGGTGACGATATTGGAGGCGGTGCAGCAGGAGGGAGCACAGAAGCTGCTCTAGGTCTACCGACTACGGGTGACTGATGTAAGGTGCGAGTGGCAGGAAGAGTCGATGTACGATTGAGGGTAGTCTGCTTACCACCGGGAGCCGAGTCAGTATCCGTTGAAGCTGCGTAAGGGTGCTGCAATGACGAAGTAGAGGAAAATTCGCGTGACAGATGAGCAGCATTCAACAATGCCGAGCCGATACCCTCGTGTGCATCCTGTTCATCATCGAGGTCATCACTTAGAGTTGGATAGTGCACATCATCCTGAGTGTGCTCGGTGAGAGAGGATGTGGACGTATGGGAATCCGAGGACTGAGAAAGGGAGGTAGGTGACGGTGGCTGTGTTGACTCCGTCGAAGAGGACGGGGCATACACAGAGGAAGGAGAATGGGGTATGGGCGGTATGCTGTATATGAGGCTCAAAATATTCATACGATCAGCATACGTATCGTGCTAAAGGATGGATCGATGAGCTTGCTTCCGTGCCATATCGCGATATAACATACTATTGATTTCAGTCGCCTAACTTCTTCTTCCTGAGCAACAACACTGCGCCTTCTCCCGTTCTTCTTGCGCCCGTCTGAAGTATCCTCGCCCTTTCGTACTCGTTCCATGACTTCACTTAGGAGAGCGACGCTCCTGCCATATGCAATAACAGCAGCATGAGGGTCATCATTCGTCGCATCAAGCTGAACTGCTTCTCGTGCAAGTTCGAGCGCTCGTGTCAATGCACGACGAGAAGATGGTCTGGATTCGGAAGAAGAATGTGGATGGTGCGGGGAAAGCAATAGACGGTCAGGCACTATGTCCTGTGTGCTTGCTTGAGTGTCCAGGTTGGAGGGACGTGTCATACTTTTTGGTGGGGGATCAGATGAAGTCTGGTTGGAGGCGTACAAGACCGTGGTTGGTAACGGTTGGGGGCTATTGGGATTGGAGGTAGGAATGGAAGTTGAAACGTGATGTCGGTTGTAAGGAAAGGCAGCAACGGCCGTCAGGTTGGTAGGCGCGGCAGGGCGACCGTAGGAATTTTGGCTGGTACTCGTATTGGATCGGTGCCTTGCAGTGAACTGGGTGTCGTCAGGGAAGCCCGTTGTCACGGCTGGTTCCTCGTCAGTCGGGAACGCTAAGGGGTGGGGAATGTGGGGAATTGGTTGACTAGGGGGCGGAACGGCGGGAGGGAAGTTCACTGCTACGGAACGGCGGCGGTGTGATAGGTTGTGCTGTGGAAAAGAGGGATTGGAGGGAGACGAGAATGACGCAACAACTGGGGAACCGGATGAGTGATCAGGCCACTGGCGGGACCGCTGGAGGGCTGAGGGCTGATGGGCAGAAAGGTCGAGTACCATGTTCAAAGGAGTGTCGACCCGGTGGTGCAAGAGTTGCTCAGGTGGCAGGCGGCAGGATGATGGGTGACCACGGCGGCAGGTCGACGAGCTGTTGGATCGGTGCCAAGCTTAGCAGTCCGATGGGCGGAGAGGCAACAACGGTGGAAGGGCTAATACACGGTGAGTGCGACGCTGGGCAGCATGCAGGACGAGATGGGTGGGGGCGTCGAGGACGAAGGGGTCGATGAGGACGGTAGCAGTGAACGATGCCCGCCAACACGACGTCGCAGCTGTCAGGATCGTCGGAGGTTGAATGCGGCCGATTTACAAGCACTCAAAACACGGCTCAAGGAGAAAACTGCCATTATGCCTAGGAACAACGCGACGCGCAGCAAGAGTAGATAAACTCGTAAGGAATGTCAAGCGGATTATCCAGTAATAGTCTCGCACAGTAAGCAGTGGAAACGAGCGGAGTGAACAGACAAGAGTAACGAACGGGCAGACGTGGGGTATATGTGTCGTCGACATGTGTCGATCAGAGTTGGGCACCCATGTGCCATCAGTCCCGGAACTCGGCCTGCGACCCTTGAGCAGCCAGTCGGCTCTCCAGATTTCTGCCCGAGTGCCGTCTGAGTGTCCGCCCCGTTTAGAAAGCCCTGTCACGTACCTGAGAGATTCCTCCTTCGCCAAAAGCTCCTGGCGCTTTTCGTTGATCTCACGCTGCACTTTGAGTTCAATCTCACGAAGCTACGAAACAATCAACGCCTCAAAGACAAGCGATCGACAACAATCATACCTTCTCTTCCTCTCGACGAAGCTGCTCTTCTTTCAGACGCACACTCTGAGTTGCGAGTTCTTCAGGGAGAATAGAAGAGTCGCTGACATCATAGGTTGCTTAGCAACACAATACAGAGCGAAAATGGTGCAAGCGTACTGGGTGTCCGCATGCACAGTCCTGGACAGCTTCTCAGTGCGGTAGGTCTCGTACAAGACGTCGTGCGTAAGCGACTTCAAATCCCCCAGGTGCGAACTAATCCCCCGTCAGCGTAACGAGAGGGCAAACACACGGGGACATACTTCAGGAGGGCGCTCCGAAGCCTGCTGAAATCCGAGTGCTTCGGATTGTCAACTTCGGCGATACCCCAAGGGTATATTCTTGCCCGAACAGGTTGACCATCAGTTTCAATTTCCTCTTCAGACCCGATGATGGCAAAGGGAAGTAGTGCCTGCGACAAGTCGGCAAGATATCCAAGGCAACCTTGTTTGGCTCGCTCACCCTAAGCTCACTGTTGTCCTGAACAGTCTCTTCATCGTCCTCCTCGACATCGTACGGGAAGTTGTACACGGGAATATCATAGTGTTCAATGTCTTCCATAATCTAGGCGTACAGAGGATGGGTCAGTGAGCTCACAAAGTTTGCAAACCACTAACCCGCTTCTTGAATCCCCGAAGCTCACTGGGTGTCAACGAGTCAGCCTTGCCAATGACAGGGATAACATTGACGCGGGGGGACAAGCGACGCATCAGCTCAATGTCCATCTCCCTGAGGCTATAGTACGGCAGTGAGTGAAACTAGCTTTGTTTGATATTGCTTGTCACGTACGCGTGTCCTGTAGGAGGAATGAAGTAAAGTAAAGCATGGACCCTGTTGTCACGGAAGCGAGGGTTGCGCTTGATACGAGATTCTTCAGCCAGAATATCGTCGTATTGACGTTCGAGATATCCCACGATCTCTTGGAAGCTGATGTCACGTTAAGAGAAAGGTGCCAAAGGAGTAAAGAGATACTAACGCGAACTCATTGTCTATGTTGTCGCCAAAACCTGGGGTGTCAACGATGGTGAGCGCAATACGAACTCCGTCCTCTTCGAGCTCTACACGAAAAAGTTAACCTGGGACCAAGCAGCGCAAACGAAAGACAGACACACCAACGTTGACAGGTTTGATCCTGATACCCTCTTCAATGTGGGCGGTATCAGGATTATCAGAGACCTTGTGAGCAAGGACTTCGGACTCGCAGAGGGTGTTTACAAAAGTTGTACGACCGGTCCCGGAGGCACCTGGAAGACAGGTCAGAAAGAGAGCACAAAGACATGGAAACGGACAGACCAACGACCATGAGGGTGAACTGGACGCCCTTCTTGACCTTGTTTCCTCTGCGTCTGCCAGCGAAAGACATTTTGGTGGTAAAGAAGCGAGCAGAGACGAACGGAAATCTGTCCAACCCGTTTTTAAAGCTCCGACTATCCTGCGCCACAGTCGCGCATACAAGCACCATGTCCATCCGCCTCCGTCGCGTCCTCTTCGTCCGCCGCTTCCATTCTTCCCCCCACCACGCAGCCGTAACAAGGAAACCCTTCTCGGAGCTCCCAAATCAGCCCGCAGCTCAACCTATACAGTGCGACGTCGCCAGCGATGGACCACTCACGGGGCCCGACGAATTAGCCACGCAAGGTATTGTCATCCGCCATGCATCACCCCGCGCTAAGTCTGCCGCCGCCAGTTCGAGACTCGGCACGGCCTAAGCGTGGTCGCAAGCCAAAACCTGCCTCCTCCGCGCCCCAAGGATCCATCTTGCCGGAAACAGCTCTCTTCCCAAAGCAGCCACGCAATGCACTTGCCGTTGAGATCTTAACGAATCAATCTAAGTTTCCTCATTGCATCCTCCTCACCCGTGTTGGTCAATTCTACGAGGTACAAACTACCCAAGATACCCTCTATCGTACTGACGCTGGATTGCTAGTCATACTTTGACCAAGCTAATCAAGTCGCGCGTCTGCTCGGTATCAAGTTGACCTCCCGCGTCTGGGATAAACAGGACGTCCCCATGTGTGGTTTTCCGATCATGCACCTTGACAAGTATCTCAAGGTCTTGGTTCAGCAGCACAGGCACTTTGTCGCCATGTGCGAGGAGTTCCCGCGTCATGCGAATACTCAGAAACCTGAGATTGACCGACGGGTGGTTCGCGTCATCACTCCTGGTACCCTCATTGACGAATCATTTTTAAATCCGTTTGAAAACAACTACCTTCTTGCTGTCAGTGCTGATTCACCCTGTTGTGAACCCAGCACTCGGAGGATTGGCTTGGCTTGGATTGATGTCTCGACAGGCGAATTTTTTACCAAGACAACCGCCCCCGAAGCGCTTAAGGATGACCTCGCACGCACCAACCCGCGAGAGGTTGTTCTCGCCCAGGAGCTGAAAGATCAGCCCTTTGATCCAGTCCGGCAGCTTCTCAGAGATGAAGCAAGCTTCCTAACATACGCCGAGCCTTCCAAGACTTTAGACGATATTCTCCCCCGATTTGGTCCCACTTACACACTAGAGGAGCTTGCGGCTATCAACTTACTCACAGCCTATATGCAGGCTAACCTCATGGGACACATGCCCCAGCTCTCTGTTCCCAACCAAGAAGGTACCGAAGAGCGTATGCAAATCGACTCTCATACCATCAAAGCACTCGAAATACATGAAAGTGCAAGGGAGGGAGGGCTAACTGGGAGCCTTCTAAGTGTCGTCAAGCGGACCATCACTAATAGCGGAACGCGTTCTTTGACCCGTAGATTGTGTTTGTTTGTTTGTTTTCGCTATGTTCCTCTGGTCTTTCAACGTTTACTTCCAACAGGTTCGCCTAGTACATCACAAAAGGAGATTGATGCGCGACAGTCGCTGGTTGCGTTCTTCTATCATCGGCCAGAACTACGCGATGACATCGTACGCTTATTGCAAGACTCAGAAGACGCGTGCCGGATTGTCCAGCGTTTCCTTTCCGGCAGGGGAGACGCGAAAGACCTCCTTTCCATCAACCGCACTACCCAGGTTTGGACAGCCATCCAAAATAGGATTGAACTTGAAAAGGCAATGGAATGCCGGGAGCAGAATAATGTCCGCGACCAAGACTGGTTCAGCGTCGATACACTTTTGTCAAAGATCATTAGCGTTCATGATTTATCTACGCGCATCACTCTTGCGCTCGAGGATGTCGAGTTTCAAACCCCATCGTCGGATGAGCTTGTCGAAAGTGGCTTTCCAGGAGACGAGCAAAAATCCTCCACTGCTGCATACGGGACGCATAAGAGGACCATTCGACCAGAGTGAGTGAGGCTCGCCGTTTGGTGAATGTGGGTCAATGAGATATTACGTTGCAGCTTCTCGCGAGATCTTGCTGCATTGCATGATGCATTGCGCATCCTTCACGAGCGTAAAAAAATTCTAGAACGTGATCTTCAGATACAATACAGTCGGGACCACTATCTTGGAAGTCGCTTTACTTCGCTGATTTTTTCAAGGTGTTCCTTCCCTGACGTTGCGCACCAATCCTGCCCATGGTATGCATGTTCATGTCGGGAAGACGAAGAGAAACCAAGCCAAAATCAAGACCGACCCTGCCTTCATCGCTATCTCAGAGAGCGCATCGACCAGCAGTTATTTCCACCAGGTACGCTGATTGTTGGATAGCCCGACCGATTCACACCTTGGGAGCGTTTGGCAGCCTTGGTCGCAGCTTGGAGGTCAAATTGTGGAGACTATGTCCACTATAATGAACACGGAAAAGGAAATATTCAACACTCTGCGCGACGAGGTTTTTCTTTTTCAAGTGAATTTCTGTTAGACACGAGCTCAAGCTTCATAGGTGAAAGCGTTTTCCTCCCAACTCCGGCACAATGCCCGCTTAGTAGACGAACTCGACGTTGCACTTGGCTTTGCTAACCTGGCAGCTGAACTGAGATTTGTTCGCCCAGTGATCAGGGATGAGTGAGTGCCGTACATCTTCGCGCGGTTCGTATTACCCGTTGACATCTTCACAGTGCTACATATGAGGTAACGGATGGTCGTCATCCCACAGTCGAGCTTGGTTTACTGGCGTCAGGCCGAGTCTTCACCCCAAATTCTGTTGCTCTCAAGCCTGATTCCCGTCTCCATGTTATCACAGGTCCGAACATGGCAGGCAAGTCGACCTTTCTGCGACAAACCGCCCTGATTGCGATTCTTGCACAAACGGGTTCATTTGTCCCTGCCGAACATGCGGTCATTGGGATCGTGGACAAGCTGTTCTCAAGAGTCGGCGCAAAAGACGACCTCTTTAGAGACCGAAGTACCTTTATGGTCGAAATGCTCGAGACTGCTGAGATATTGCGCCGAGCGACGGCAAAAAGCCTGGTCAGTCCCATGCAACCTCCAAGCCATACTAAAACCGAATACACCACCAGGTAATCATGGACGAAGTCGGGCGAGGTACAACGGTCAAAGATGGTCTGGCGATTGCGTTTGCGACGGCACATCATCTTCTTGTGCATAATCGGTGTCGCGCGTTGTTTGCAACCCATTTCCACGAATTGGCGGATCTACTAGGGTACAGTGAGGCGAATTACCACGGCAGTGGTGTATTCCAGGACGTCGAGTTTTTCTGCACTGACGTTCATGAGACTGAAGCAAGTGTCACACCTTTGTCAGAAAGTGGATTGGACTTGACATTGAAATCCAGGACAACATCTTCACTTATTCTCACCGCCTTAGCCCGGGTGTCAATCGCAATAGTCATGGGCTCAAAGTCGCGCAGCTGGCTGGCGTACCTGATTCGGCACTCCTGCTGGCGAAAAGTGTGCTCACGGCATTGCAACAACAGCACTTTATGAATTCAAAGGATCTCTCCGACGTTGGAAAGGAGTTAACGACAGACATGACCGGAGGGCCGGCTTCCACTGACACAAACTTGGATTCAATACCAAAGCACATTGCCTAGTTCCTCTAGATATATTCTATTTACAGCATTTGTGAACGAATAAAGTTCAAAGCCGAGCCAGCCTTCAACCATTTGACCTGGTCTGACGACATCGTGTGTCTGGTATGAACATAAAACACATCCCCTCTCAAGCTTGTTACGCGGAGCTTGATAACTGCATCCTCATTGCCATTTATCAGATCCTCGAGGCCAAAGGTTTCCACAGTGTCACCAGAGCCGATTCGAGAGTAGTCTGCCTTGTCAACGAACCAGAGAGGGAGAACACCCTGCTTCTGAAGGGAATTATCAGTGACCAGTCAAACTTCAGTTCCCTTGGGTACTACCTTCAGGTTGGTCTCGTGGATACGAGCAAAGGAACGTGCAACAATCAGAGCACAACCTAAAAAACCTTCTCTAAACCCGGTTCAATTGCAGGAAGGTGAACTCGCACCATAAAATCGGGGCTGCAATGCGGCGTGTTCGCGAGCGCTTCCTTCACCATAATTTTCATCCACGACTAACGTCCATGGCTGAGCTCTCGCTTTCAACCTCTTGGCAATGGCTGGGATGGTGTCACTCTTGGACTGAAAAGAATCGGGATCATGGTCGAACGCCACATTCACATCGCCACTTTCGTCATTGACGGCAGTAATAACTGAGAAGGAATTAACCCGGTCAAAATATACATCAATGTCGCGACATACGGAGGTTTTCCGATATATTGGTAAGATGGCCCTTGTACTTCAGCCACGGCCCCTAGAAATGATGGTGAATCATTGATAATTTGATAGAATAGCAAGCGAAACTTGACCCTACAGCCGCCGAAATGTGGTCAGTGGTACATTTACCTCTCACTCTCATCAGAACCTTCAGTGATGGGAGCTCGAGCCCTCGTGGATTTTTGGACTCAAAGTGACTAGTAAACGGTTCCAACAACTCGAGACGCTGAGAATCCTTATTAATGATGATCTGTGTATCTGACTGAGGCTCTGGTGAGGGGCTGGGATAATAATCCGTATTTCCCACGGCAAACCCTTCGGTAGGAAGGTCTTGTCCAGATGGTGGTGAGAACCTGAACAATTCTCCATTTTGCAAAGCAATAGCATCGGTCATAGGGTTGAATGACAACTTTCCCGAGAATGCCATGGTGGTGACGATGGTTGGAGAAGCCAGAAAATTCATGGTGTTTCGATTCCCATCATTGCGCGACTTGAAGTTCCTATGCGACTTCACTCGGATGGATAGCGTCGCACAATAAACCACTCACCGATTAAAAGAGGACAAAATAGCTGGAGGTAGAAATAAGAGACACGAGTTTAATGTAGACGCTTGATAATTGAGCGACATACCATTTTCTTCATCTTTCGAGCTTTCCCGTTTCCACTGCAACGGGGCGTTGGTTGAATTTAGGGCAAAGAAGAAGACCTACTTGGCCAATGCAAGGACCGCACGCATTTGCAAGAACGACGGCGCCAATATTCTCAAAGATATCTGTAATTCCGTCACGTTCCATGGTCGCGCGAATCTGTTCAGATCCAGGTGTGCACAGGAAAGGAACTTTGCTCGTTAATCCAGCGTCTTGCGCCTGTTTCGCTATCTCTGCAGCCCTAGTCTTCAAAACGTCAATGACAATCTCATTGCACAAGCGCGCCATGAAATAAATTTACCATGTCTTCATAGGAGCTATTCGTGCAAGATCCAATTAGACTAGCGGAAAGCTCGTCTTTCCAACCATTTTCCCGTACAAGGGCTCCAAACTTGGACAGAGGCGTAGCTAGGTCAGGTGTGAATGGGCCATTGATCATAGGTTCTAAGTTCGACAAGTTCTAAGCCGAGAAAGCTCGCGTGAGAGGGGTAGAAGGGAAGAGATACTGCGTTCATGATACGTACAACCTCGATCACCTCGTCGTATTCAACACCCTCGTCGGCACTCAGAAAGCCATTCGCGGCGGCCTCATCAGCAGCACGAGCTACTGGACCACGTCCAGTTGCATAAAGGTATGCTCGCATATTTTTTGTATAAGGGAAAGTCGAGGTCGTCGCACCCACCTCGGCTCCCATGTTCGCAACAGTAGCAAGTCCTGTAACATTGATTCACCGAGGCCTGACACGAGTAGCTGCAGAATACTTAGCGTACCAGTGCATGACTGAGCTGCAACACCAGGACCGAAATATTCCAGGATACGTCCCGTACCACCCTACGACGTGATCAAGAGACATCCTCAAGGGATGACAGATAACGTACCCTGACGGTGAGCTTCCCTGCTAGATACAGAATCAAATCCTTGGGGGTCACCCAGCCGTCAAGCTGGCCAGTAAGATGAACACCTGGAGACATGATGAAGCGGCGACTACATGTACGACGACGGCCTTACCGACCACATGTGGAGCTTTCAACTCCCAAGGTGTGCCAGTCATTGCGTCCACAGCATCCGCACCGCCAACGCCAATTGCAAGCAAGCCAAGCCCTCCGGCGTTTGGGGTGTGAGAATCTGCAGATTGACATTAACGTCTCTGCCTAGACTTGACGTTTGGTAACACACCAGTACCCAGCCTAAAATGGGTAAACACTTAGCTCGGGCACACGCCACAAGGAAAAGAGTATACATAAGCATCCCGGGAGCTGCGTAATTCTCCAATACAATCTGATGAATGATGCCTGAGCCAGGCTTCCAGAATTCGATTCCGTACTTCCGAGCAGCACTTTCAAGGAAGTCGAAAACCTCTTTGTTGGAAACAATAGATCTCTATAGTGATGTATGAGTTGCACAGCCTCATGGAATACAGGAACCACCTGAAGATCGGACGACGCCCCATCAACCGCCTGGATGAGATGGTCGCAATGTATGCTTGTGGGCACAGCACACCGAGAGAGACCGGCGCTCATAAATTGCAATCTACGACTATGTGAACTTGAAGAAGCAGTCTTGCGCACAGCCGAACTCACAACGCCATTCTACTGCGCCTTGAGCAGGCTGGTTAGGAACTGGACGAAGGACTCAACTGTGCAGAGGCATCCTGCATTGCCACCCTTTGAGGGCTGAGCTGCAGGTAGGTTTCTCCTCTGATGTTTCCGCCGCGACATAAGTTCTCCTCCGGGTTGGCCAGATGGCTATATAGGATCTTTTCTGCGAGCGTCAACGGTCTGTGGTTGAGCAAATTTCGAACACGCTCCAGCTTTTGAAGCAATTTGGCGTAAGGCGGCATGATGGAAGAGCAGTCCTTCTCGGTGACTTGAGCATGAGTCGCGAGACAACGCCGCAATGCGTATCTTGGACGACCCGAACCTCGTCGGACGACTGGCAGAAACATTGTCGGCAGCAGCTGTCTGCCAAGTGGTGCTGCCGCGAGGTGAGGTCGGAGTTTTACCTCGAGATTAATCCGAGGTAGGGCCCCGAGGTGCACGGTCACATGAGGTAGGGTCGTACTACTTCACACTGCCAGGATACGATGCGCCATGTGGTTGACTACAGCGCCGGATGTGCATTGGCAGTCTGTAGACGGTGTAGGTACAGCCATGGTCATGGTAGTTGCAAACTCCGAGGCCAGGACGGCCTCGAGCGTCGGTATCGCACCAAATGAAAGCCACTCGCTACAAAATAAGCACTCGGAAGACTTCCTGCACGTTTGGCAACACGCTGTTCCGGTCTCTTTCCCGGATGAAAACACTCGCTCACGAAGCACGGAGGTGGCCTGGGGACGTCGAGAGCGACCCGATAAAGCAACGGGAACACGCGCTTATTCTCCTGTGAATCCATTAGACTTTACAGCATGCGCGACTCAGTGGGGGCAAACGGGGGAGGTCTCCGTTTCTCGAAGCGAGGCAGTATCCAGTAGACCTCAACGCTCAACGGTGCTCGCTGATGGGCCCGAGGTATACACCTCACCTCGTGACAACTTCCTCATTTGGACACACCACTAAAGTCTGTCCGACGTATGTCACCAGAGCGGTTCGACTGACGCCTCTCTCCATCCCGTCGCTCTTGCTTCCCAATAGCCTCCTTTATATTTCCAGTCTTCACCAGCCAGCTCAAACCACCGAGGTATTCGATCTGCACCACGCCGTCGCCTTTCTCTCTGTAGTTCCTCCAAGCGCGTTTTATGTGCCTCGGCCCCATCCGCATCGCCTTCTTCAAGTGCGCGTACGTCCGGCCTGAATCGCGAATCAGTGGGCGGAAGCTTGCCTTCAAGATCGCTGGTGATCTCATTCAACGTAATCCCGAACGCCGTAAGCCCGTAATAATCCATGGTCTGTTTAGGAAACGGCGCAATGCGCCAAAGCACGCGAAGGTGCGATGAATCTAAAGCAAGCGCGATCTGATCGTCCCACTTGCCCTCAATGCGTGCGCATACGTCCCCAGACCGTGAGAGAACGACACCAACAACTTCGTTGGAAGCACCCCAGTAACCCGTTTGCTTGAAGTCAATGACACAACTGGCACCGCTGGTCGTATTCTTGATCGTCATCTTTCCGCAGTGCTCAAGATACTTGCTTCCCATCATCAGATTTCGCACGAAGGACGACGGTTTGTTCCTATAGAAAAACATCAACACCCCTACTCGTACCCAATGATTTTTTTCTTCACCATTCATATCGATCGCTTCCTATCTTGAGGTGAGTTGTGCCTAACGGGATGATTTCCAAGCTTTTACCTACAGGAAATGTGAAGTTACCCATATGCATACTTCGCAGAGGAGCGAGGCGCCGCAATGACTAACCCCAAAACTTGGTCTTCCCGGCAGACGTGCCATGCAGTTGCCATCTATCTCCCTCGGCATGGTAGGCAATAACAACTGGATTATGGGAAACCTTTTCCGCGATAAGCTTCATCCGAACGTCCTCGAATGTTTCCGCAAGCATCGGGTTGCTGTCAAGCATTTTAACACGATTTCCCTCATATCATGCACTACTTACAATCCCTTCCTTCCGGTGCGAAGCCTCGTGTGCGCATAGCCGGATATTGCAAACGCTGCGACAAAACACATTTGTTCGACTGGTTCATGAGCTTCGGCTGCCTGCTCTAACAAGCAGTGGTACTCCAGCTCCTCGGCTGTGCGCTGTAAAAGAGTCAAAGGTTCGTTGAAAGATACGGGAAATGCTATGGTCGATAAATCCTAGGGACAGTGAACCCTGTTTTATAGTATTGCAATGGGTGATGACCAAAACATACCTTGCCAACATTCTTCTTCAGTATAGCAAACAAACTGCCTTCATCACCTACGGGCCCCGAAGGAAGGTGAGTTCGCCTGATGACTTGATGTGCATATAAAGGGGAATCATCATTTCGGACCGTTTCGAACGGTATATGGTCTTCCTCGTCGCTGGATGCGGTCTCGCACTCGTGCAGGCTCGAATGCCCAGATTGTGATACACGTTGTGCTTTCTCCTCTTCAGGAGTCTGGTCCTCAAGCAAAAATTCTTCACCAAAGTTGTCTTCGGCATCGAACCATTCAGCAGGCGCACCATCGCTGAAGTCGGTCGCGGATGATATCCTATTCAAGTGGTGATTCAATGAAGTAGACAGGTGGGATACCGATAGAAGCTCGTCAGTTTTCTCCTCAGCAGCCTTCATTACCGAAGGCCCGGACATGGTTGGTGGCGAAGCATCATACTGTGCCGCACAAAGTGATCTTAATAGAGCGGCATGCTGAAACTTGAGGGACTCGAGTGCGTCATGAACACGTTGGAGATGCATGTTTAGGCCGGTGTTTGGTTTGGGACGAACCAAAATGCCATCTTCATGAGCGGGATGGGATCCAGCTGCCAAAACCAGGCGTGGTTCAGGATTAGAGTCCCCGCAAGTGTAAACCTACATTTTTTGAATTTACTGAAAACCGACACGACGTCCTTGTGATTACCGGGCTTTTCCTTATCCAACTTGAACTTGGGAGTACTCTTCTTCAGTGGAAACTCGGCATGAAGTGCTGTGATCGCGCTTTCCAACTGAGCAACGGTCTGCTGGAAATGAGGGTCGCACACGAGCAAAAGCTGTAGAGAACACACCGAGCCCATTTCCTCGGCTATGGTACTAGGTTTGCTTCGTTGAGAAAGAGTTAGCTTAGGACTTATCTTGCTCGCACTCGACTGGCGACCATCTGGCAGGACGAATTTCCTGTGCGGATTTGTCACGATTGACGCAGGACGAGATTAAAAAGTGGTTTTGCTACCTGAAAGCAGACGTCCATATATCAAAGTCCTCCGAGCTGAGACATTTAATATGAAACGTGGCAGTGCTTGAATCGAGATGGATGTCCTTGCGTCCCACGACGGTGGAGAGCGCGGCATGGGGTAGGAAGAGGCGGTCGCGAACGGGCTGTCTGGGATCCAGTGAGTACGCCAACGTGCCGGACTGGTGGAGCACAAAATAGCGGCGGGCGAAGCCTTCAGACACGGCGTCAGACTAGATTGCGGACCAAGACAGGACGCACCCTGCATTCTTTTCCTTCTCTTTTTGAGCAACCATCCCTGGCAAACGATGTCCTGGGCCGAGATGGGGGACGGAGGATGGTTCATTCTGCGCGCGTTTACCGACTGCGTGTGCACCTGCAATGGCCACTTGACGTCAGCCGCCGAGGGAGCCTGGGAGCAGGCTCGGCTCTCACGCTACGCAGCGGCGCGCTATCTTATCCATCTCTTCCACCTCGACCTTCACAATGTCTGCTCTAGCTCCAACGTGCGTCTCCCCCGCCCCCACTTCCAATCTGACCAGTCCCACAGCGGTGATATCGGCCTCATCGGCCTCGCTGTCATGGTGCGTATCGTCTCTCGTGCATCTCTGCTCACCTGACCCAAATCCTATAGGGTCAAAATTTGATTCTGAACATAAACGACAAAGGCTACACTGTCGTCGCGTACAACAGAACAACTAGCAAAGTAGATGATTTCCTCGCAAAAGAGGCAAAGGGTACGCGGCGATATCTCTCTCTCCCGCTCGCCTCATCTTTCTCCCTGCAAGGTACCAAGGTCCAAGGCGCACACTCCGTTCAGGAACTTGCCTCGAAGCTCAAGCGTCCGCGCAAGATCATCCTCCTCGTCAAGGCCGGGCCAGCGGTTGATAGCTTCATCGCCCAGCTCGAGCCCTACCTGGAGAAGGACGACATCATCATCGACGGTGGAAACTCACATTACCCTGATTCCATCCGCCGCACCAAAGAACTCGAGGCAAAGGGCCTCTTGTTTGTTGGTTCAGGTGTCTCTGGTGGTGAGGAGGGTGCCCGATACGGCCCTTCTCTCATGCCCGGTGGTTCCAACAAAGCATGGCCTGCTATCAAAGAGATCTTTCAGGCTGCTGCCGCCCATGTCAATGGTGATCCGTGCTGTGACTGGGTTGGCGAGACCGGCGCCGGACACTATGTCAAGATGGTACACAATGGTATCTCTCTCCTCCTCTCTACACTCTAGAAACTCGAATTTCATCGCAGGCATCGAATACGGTGATATGCAGTTGATCGCCGAAGCCTATGACATCCTCAAGCGTGGACTTGACCTCAAGGGATCAGAGATTGCAGATATCTTCGACAAGTGGAACAAAGGCGTTCTCGATTCATTCCTCATTGATATCACTGCGAATATCTTGAGGTTCGATGACGACGACGGCGTTCCCCTCGTGGAAAAGATTTTGGACCAAGCCGGACAGAAAGGCACTGGAAAGTGGACAGCCATTGCTGCTCTTGACGCTGGTACCCCCGGTAGGTCGCGCTATCCCACGAAGATGTCGATTTCTGCTTAATCATGAATGTGATACAATCGTGCAGTTACCTTGATTGGTGAGGCTGTGTTCGCACGTTGCTTGTCAGCAATCAAAGAAGAGCGCACTCGCGCGAGCAAGCTCATTGCCGGTCCGCAAAAAGAGCCCTTCCGCGGCGACAAGAAACAATTTATCGATGATCTCGAACAAGCTCTGTACGCCTCCAAGATTATTTCGTACACCCAAGGCTTTTTACTCATGCGGGAGACTGCAAAAGAGGTCCGTGCTGTGCGATTGAGAGCAGTAAATTTATCAATGTGCGCCATAGTTGAAATGGAACTTGAACTATGCTGGCATTGCGCGCATGTGGCGGGGTGGATGCATTATCAAGGTTTGCCATTCATCCCCTTCATATCATAGCTAGATCATCTGATATACATGTATCTCAAGAGTGTCTTCCTTGGCAACATTGCCTCTGCCTACGAAAAGAATGCGCACCTCGAATCCCTCCTATTCGATAACTTCTTCAACACGGGTATGATTGGCTGGCCGTGTTTCTCTCTATGTTTATATTAATCTGATCTGTAGCCGTCAACAAAGCACAGCCTGGTTGGAGGCGTATTGTCGCTCAGACTGTTCTTTGGGGAATACCCTCCCCAGCCTTCAGTACTGCCCTTGCCTTCTTTGACGGCTATAGGAGTGAGATTTTGCCCGCCAATCTCATTCAAGCACAGGTAGGTGCTGTGTTCGTGTATGTGCTTTCTTCGACTTGCGATCACCTTTAAAGCGCGACTACTTTGGCGCACATACTTTCCGTGTGCTCGCTGGAAAAGAAAATGCGAGACTCAAGAAGGGCGAAGATATTCGTACGTTTCACCCACCACCTTTGTTCTAATACACAGACTTGAATGTCATTCAGACATCAACTGGACTGGCCGTGGAGGGAACGTGTCCGCCAGTACATACTCTGCCTAGGCACGCTGTTCACACATGGATCCTAGGCGTGTCCTGGGTATTCTTGACACGGCGATGGGCGTGCGTACGATACGGATTACTGTGTTATGATATACAAGTGGAAATAGAACGAAGTTTCGAGTTGAGACACCCTAAGCGAGTTTGTCAATTGCGTTCAAGTCATGCATCTGGCACAACGTGCAACTCGGAGTGGTCGCAGCTTGTAACTTAACCCTATTGACGCAGCGTCCATCATGTGTGGCATCTTTTGCTCCTTGCGCATGCCCCACCAGCAGATTTCCGGAGATGAAGATGTCTTCCGTCCCATATCTGACAAATTAAGGGATGCGAATGCAGCTCGAGGTGGGTTCACTAGTCTCCACCTATATACCTCCAACTCTTAAGGACAAAACATACTATTAGGTCCAGACGCACATAGCACGATATCCATTAGCCTCTCGGCCCGCATACCAAGGTGCGCCCCTTACGGCATTCAGAGAGGACCTATATTGGAGCTCTTTGCCTCTGAGCTTCGGCTGAGAGGTAACGCGCCAATTGTGCAACCCCTCGTGGAGGGCGAGGATGTACTGTGTTGGAACGGGGAGGTACGCCTATCAGTCATCAAATCCACACGGGTCTGTGCGGATGGCACTTTGTCCTTCTCATTCACAAAAAGGTATTCGAAGGTTTGGAGGTATGAGCCAGCCCGTGCGGGCGCTTCACGCCATGATCGACCCCATCTGAAGATAGGACCCACCGAGAACGATGGACAGAAAGTTTTCAAATGCTTTCAGCTCGCAACAGACCCGCTTTCTGTTTCACGAATTGTTTGGGGCATTGAAGGACCGTAGGTTTCCCAGCCCATCCCTGAGCATATTGACACGCTCTCCGCAATCAGATACGCGTTTGTATTTCACCAGGTCTGCCACGATGACCAGGGGCCATTGTATCTTGTCTCATTCGCTGCAGGGGTCATCAAAGAGGCTGTATTTTGCACGCGACCCCCTCGGTCGGCGATCGATGCTAATACACAAGCCTACTTTGGCCACGCCAGTCTTTCTTCTCGCATCAGTGTCGGCCGGCGAGGACGATGCATATAAATTCGAGGAGCTCTCTACCGACGGAATATTTGTCCTCGATCTCGATGTACTTCAACGCGAGCCCGAAAACGTACGCGTCAATGATTCGTGTGGCCGAGAACCTGATGGAAGAAGGACACTGCAGTTCGTGACCGCCTTCCAGAGCAGTTTTGCTACCATGCCGCGGGCAAATGCGCCATTCGTATGTACACGTTCGTCGGGTTAGTTCCCATCTATCACCTCATCAATGAACAGGGTGTGATTAGCAAAGTCAACCAATCATTGCCACCCGACAGTCTTCCGAGAATTGAAGGTTTCAATGCCATTTCCCTCACTTCTCCCCTTCTAGAGGCCGTCGAACAGCTCATTTCTCAGCTGGATCGAAGTGTAATGTTGCGTGTAAGAGACATCCCACATGCAGCAAGCGACGGAAACAATTCGAGGGTTGCTGTCCTTTTCAGTGGTGGGATTGACTCTACGATGCTCGCATTCTTTGCACACCGGTATGGAAAGACATATGCACGCGTGAAAAGACTGCTAATAATTCTGCTGCAACCAGACATACTTCGCTGGACGAGCCGATTGACCTGTTAAATGTAGCTTTCGAGAACCCGCGCAAGGTGCAGTTGAAACTAGAGGGTAACATCGGAGCCCTTCCTAAAAAGAAGAGAAAGCAGCATCTGAAGACGACTGAAACTGGCTCAAGCGGTGATGTAGACACAATGATGTCATCCTATACAGTTCCAGACAGGGTAACGGGTTCTCAAGAACTGCAAGAACTGAGGAGACTCTGTCCAGGGAGAGTATGGAACTTTGTAAGTCTCACCACCAAAAGGCTGCACTTGGTGGGTGTTTGATAGCTCCCGAAGGTCGAGGTTGATGTCCCGTACGAGGTAAATTCAGAGATCGTCAGAAAGACTGCGACTTCTCACAATTTGTGAAACAGGAGAGTCGGGCTGCGAGATCCGCCGTCGAGGCCATTATGTATCCCAGCAAGACTGTTATGGACCTCGTGCGTACAAAGATCACTTTCTTGTCTGCTTGAGTGATATCTCAATGCTTGGTATCAGAGTCTTGCTCTTGCGCTGTACTTCGCCTCTCGAGGTATAGGTCGCGTGCGCGATGGTCCGACCTCGGCATATAGGTCCTATGCGAGCCCCGCAAAGGTCGTTCTTAGCGGACTGGGTTCAGATGAGCTCCTTGGTGGGTATGGTCGACACCGGGGCATTTTCAGAACGCAGGGTTGGCAGGGCGTGATCGATGAGGTGCGTCTCGTAGACTCGGACTCGCCCCCCCACTATCCCGTAAACAGTCTAAGCTTCGTCCTTCAGCTCCAACTCGAGCTCGACCGTATCCCCACACGTAACCTGGGGCGTGATGACCGGATTGTATCTTCGCACGGGAAAGAAGCGAGGTATCCATTTCTCTCGCTCTCAGTGGTATCTTTCCTTGCAGGATTGCCGGTACATCTCAAGATGGACCCACGGTTGGAACTTGGAGTTGGAGATAAGATGTTACTGAGGCTCGCAGCAAGAAAAGTGGGGCTCGTGGAGGCGAGCATGAGGAAAAAACGAGCGATGCAGTTTGGAAGCCATTCTGCGCGGATGGAGGGGGGAGAGGCGGACAGGAGGGGGGACTCGATGATTAAACCGTCTCAGCCGTAGTGTTTGTTTATCCCGTGTTTGTTGACCCTATTAGTATGCGGCTGGCTACGCTTGCTCTTTCTCATGGCTCTTCCCCAAGCTGCGACTCGGCTACTGGGTAACTTGGCTGTCTCAGTCTCGGAAACGAAGAAGCTCACGTTCCCCGTCCGCAGTGCCACTGGGTATCGCATTTGCAGTCGTGCAAGCCAGCATTTACGATGTGCCGGGTGGTTTCCGAGCGGTCATGTTTGATCGTTTTGCTGGTGTAAAGGATGCGGTAGGCCTTCTTTTTCTTGCCCGTGATCAGTGAATAAGACAATACTACCAGGCTACCGGTGAAGGCACCCACTTTTTGGTGCCATGGCTGCAAAGGGCTATTCTGTACGACTGTCGCATCAAACCTAGAGTAGGTGCCTGGTTGGTGTTCGTCGTCGACACTACTGAATGACTGGGTCAGAACATCTCGACCACGACGGGCTCGAAAGACCTGCAAATGGTCTCGATAACGTTGCGTGTGCTCTCACGACCCGACACAGACCACCTGCCAAAAATTTACCAGAGCCTGGGTTTGGACTACGATGAACGCGTCCTTCCTTCTATCGGCAACGAAGTACTAAAGGCCATTGTCGCACAATTCGATGCAGCCGAGTTGATCACGCAGCGAGAGGTGGTGTCGGCGAGAATAAGGGCTGACTTGTTGCAGCGCGCGGGCGAATTCAACATTAAACTGGAAGATGTGTCAATCACACACTTGACGTTTGGAAAAGTAGGTTTCCTTGGAACGGAATGAGTTTGTGGAGTCTAATGTGCTTTGCATAGGAATTTACACAGGTTTGTGGTCAATGAGGACGGAGAAAGGTAATCTGAACGAGAATTTCGATAGGCTGTCGAGGCTAAACAAATAGCGCAACAAGGTATGATAGACGAGCTGATGGAAGTGACAAACTGACGTGGCAACAGATGCTGAGCGCGCCAAATTCATCGTCGAGAAGGTGAGTGTGCTGGGCTGTTGTGGACCACGTCGCTGAGGGGTCGGTAGGCTGAGCAAGAACGACAAGCGGCCGTGATTCGTGCGGAGGGAGAGGCCGAGGCTGCTGCGACGGTGTCGAGGGCGTTGGAGAAGGCGGGGGATGCGTTCCTTGCACTGAGGAAGATTGAGGCGAGCAAGGCGATCGTGCAGTCGTTGGCTGCAAACGGGAACGTATCGTACATCCCGAGCAGCGGGGGCAACGTGTTGTTGAATGTGCCTAGCAAGCAGTGAATAGTTTTAGGTGCTTTCCAACGCTATCGATGGGACAGCTTGGTCGTTCCCATGAATGTGGCTGTGATATCGTACCTAGGTTGACTTGATCCCCGTCACTGGGCGAGTGAGCGAACGTTTCTGTCCTCTCCTTCTCCCTCTCTTCTCTCTCTCTCTGTGTTCTCTTGTTCTCTTTTTCTCGTTTTATCTCTATTTCCCCCTTTCCGTCTGTCTTTTTCCAGCTCTGACGGACCCGTCCCTCGCTCATCGGATTATCTCTTTCCTCCTGTACGTATGCGTGCTCCCTTCCGTCAAGCTCACCTTTCAACTCCTTCACTAGATTCTGTCTCTATTAACTCATGAACCCTATAGGCATAGGTGGCCCAGCCGAGGCTCCAGTACGTCTCCTTTTCCTCCCTCCTCTCCCCACTTAACCTTTCATTCAAAAAGAGGCGGGCTCATCTCTACGTCGGTAACCTGAGCCCTCGGGTCACCGAGTACATGCTTACGGAGATATTCGCTGTTGCTGGCCCCGTTCAGCATGTCAAGATAATCCCAGACCGTAACTACCAGCATGGCGGCCTCAACTACGGTTTCGTCGAGTACCTTGACATGCGTGCCGCGGAGACCGCCTTACAGACCCTTAATGGTCGCAAAATTTTCGACACGGAGATTCGTGTCAACTGGGCTTATCAGGGTCAACAAAACAAGGAGGACACCACTGGCCATTACCACGTCTTTGTTGGCGATCTTTCCCCCGAGGTCAACGACGAGGTTCTTGCCAAAGCCTTCAGCGCCTTTGGCACCTTATCTGATGCTCGCGTGATGTGGGATATGAATTCCGGCAAGTCGCGTGGTTACGGTTTCCTGGCGTTCAGGGACAAGACCGACGCTGAGCAAGCTATCGCTACTATGAACGGGGAATGGCTCGGCTCACGCGCCATCCGTGTCAACTGGGCGAATCAAAAAACTCAGGGAGGAGCAGCACCTCCTCCCCGTCCCGCGGGAACCCTCGGTACTGCTCCTGCACCAATCAATTTCCAGGGTGGTCCACTCTCCTACGAGGCCGTTGTCCAACAAACGCCCTCCTACAACACCACCGTTTACGTTGGTAACTTGGTACCCTACTGCACCCAAGCAGATCTCATCCCGTTGTTCCAATCTATCGGCTATCTTTCCGAGATTCGTATGCAAGCTGATCGTGGCTTTGCGTTCGTCAAGCTCGATACGCATGAGCATGCTGCCATGGCAATCGTTCAGCTGCAAGGTCAGATGGTACACGGCCGGCCAATCAAGTGTAGTTGGGGAAAGGATAGAGCTGATGGTGCGACTGTGCAGCCTAACACCATGAGCCCTTCTCCCACCGCAGCTCCGTACGGTAATATGGTGAGTGAAGGATGTCTGTTCCCTTGCCTTTCCTGTTCGTTCAATCTCTGCATTTCCATAGCCCATGTACGGCATGCCTCAGCCCAACACCTACGGACAGTATGGTTTCGGCGGATACGCCAGCTTCCCAAACCAGCCGGCCGGCGCCGCCAACCCTGCAAGCCCGGGTATAGGGCAGGCTGCTCCTGGCTCCGTCAGCAGTGGAGTTGGCGCTAGCCAGCCAGGTGCGACAGATGGATCTGTCGCAGCCGGTGCTTCTGCCCCGGGCGCTCAGGCCCAATGGCCCACCGGGGACCCTAGCTCATACTATTCTAACTACTGGGGTGGTGAGGTTCTGTGAGAACTTGATGGATTTGGCTGATGACTGTGCATAGGGTATTACAGCCAACAAGCTGCCCAGCCGGGCACTGAGGGCCAGGGTGCTTGAAATTTTGCTACTTTGCATCGTTATATTCTGCCGATTCAGTCATCGTCATGCTCTCATGACTGTAGCCATGATGTTGCTCCCGGGGTCAAATAGCCCGCTGCCTTTTTACAATTTGTTTCTTTTCCTAACTGTGCAGAGTTCCGATTCAAACAGATGAAAGAAGTTATGTATGGTATCTCCAGAACTGTCATCCATACTCTGTTCAGCCTTATTCACCATCTCTGTTGCACTGCCACTCCAGTTTCTTATCTTGTCCTTTTGAGGTTGACACATTTTCAGTTTCCGTCTAGTTTCTACTCAGCTCAATTCACTTTTCTATATCCTCCGTAGAGGATGGTCTTCCATCCAAAATGTTATTCGCTTGTGATCACGATGTGGGGGTATGGTGTGGGGGTACTACTAACAGGCCGCTGAGTCACGCCTGCTCGTCCACGATCAACCATTCGGACTCTGATCCTGATTCGTCTGTGTCCGAGATCTTTGCCCATCCATCGCCGTCGACTCGTTCGATTCTCCCGAACGCACCCCGTTTCCCGACACCATGCCGGAGGGGGTTGCTTGTGACCCATCCGTGCCACGCCAATTGACGACAGCCTGGTGTTGTGAACGCATGTCCTCGTAAAAGTCCATCGCTTCGTTCATCTTGTTAGCCTGCGCTTGCTTATCATCAAGCCATCGCTGGAGAAGTTTGGCGTTGTCCTTTGTGAGGATCTGGTTGCGCTCCTCGATCTGACCGAGCTCGAGCTGAAGGGTGTTGATCTCATCGTGAAGCACCTGTCAAAGTGGCATTGGCGAGAGACGTCGGAGGAAAAGAAAGGCGAGTACTTACTTGTGCTGTCCGATCCTTCTCCGTCATTAGCTCGTTGTGTTGGTCAACCTTTCTTCGCAGACGGTCGATTTCTTCTCGTGCTTTGCGAAGGTTTTCTGATTCAATACGGGAAAGCTCCTCTTTCTCACGGAGAGTCTCGTTCATCGCAAGCAAGCGTTGGGCGTTCTGGCCTTGTGTCTTGTACACGGAGGCGAGTTCGTCCCGGAGAGAGGATATTTGAGACTCGAGAGATGCCATGTAAGCTGCGCGGACGGGGTTCCTACACAGACGAAGCTGTGGAGGAGCAGAAGGAGTGAGCGAGGAGTGACATACTCTTCGCCGGACGAGGTTCCGGGGATGTATACCGTTGAACTGGATGGATTGGCGCGGACTGAACCCACAGCCTTGAGCAGGGAGGCATTGCGCTCCTTGAGCAGCTTGGTCTGCTGTGCCAGCCTGCGGTCTGATGGGATGAGTACGGATAATGAAGAGCGAGGATGGAGTTGGTACATTGTTCAATGATTGACGCGAACGCGTTCTGCTTGACATTGCGTTCTGCGAGACGGAGGCGTATCTGCTCTTGCCAGGACGGTTCTGCCATCGGAGAGACCGATCGACGGAGTTAGGGTTAGGGTTAGGTAGGTTGCGCGGCGATTTGCGAATGTTATTCCCACGGTATGGCAAGTTAAAACTGCAGCGGACATCCTCTCTCCCTCAACCATGGGCGTCGTGAGCAGCTGTTGCGAGTCCTGCTGTGCGTCTGTTGCGCATATACCCCGCCTTTCCTTCCTGACCCACTCTCGTATCCAGTCCGTTCACGTCGGTCTCAACAGTACGAACCCCTGCTCTTGGAGAATGAACGTGAAGCAGTCGCCGACCTCCTTCAGTACCTTGAGAGTATGCCCTTGATTCCTCCACCGTCCACCGTTTCCTGAATTCCCATTTCGTAGATCGCACAACGACGAATTTCTTCCAGGGCTCTCCCCTTACTGCCCTAACGACACTCTCTTTCTCTGACAATGTTGACCTGCAACGCAGCGCTGCACTCGCATTTGCTGAAATAACGGAGAAGGAAGTGCGTCCAGTCGGCCGAGACACGCTCGATCCCATTCTCTTCCTTCTGTCCAGTCAAGACACCGAGGTTCAGCGTGCGGCCAGTGCCGCTCTCGGTAATTTAGCAGTGAACAGTACGTCTCGCTCGTGTTTCCTGCACCCCACACATGTGGATAAATCCCCTACCAGCTGATAACAAGCTCCTCATTGTCAAACTGGGTGGCCTCGAACCCCTCATTAAACAAATGCTCAGTCCAAACGTGGAGGTCCAATGCAATGCCGTTGGCTGCGTGACAAATCTTGCAACTCATGGTGCGTGTATGCTACGTGCGCCCTGACAGCTTGTCTCTGATGGTCCGCAACCACGTGTAGATGACAACAAGACAAAGATCGCCAAGTCCGGTGCTCTTGTCCCACTCACCCGCCTTGCACGTTCCAAAGACATGCGAGTGCAACGCAATGCCACTGGGGCTCTCCTCAATATGACGCATTCCGGTGCGTAACCCAATGCGGAAAGAGCTTTACATAGCATCTAGTGATGCTGAGGTCCCTCGTCTAGACGAAAATCGGCAGCAGCTCGTCAATGCAGGCGCTATACCAGTATTAGTCAGTCTTCTAAACTCGATGGACACGGACGTACAATATTACTGTACTACGGCCCTCAGCAACATCGCCGTCGATGGCGTGAACCGCAAGAAGCTTGCCCAAACCGAGCCTAAGCTGGTCACCAGTCTTGTTGCGCTTATGGATAGTCCCTCTCTCAAGGTACAATGTCAAGCTGCGTTGGCACTTCGTAATCTTGCCAGTGACGGTAAGTCCGTGTCGGGTACGTCCGAGACAACCACCAATTCTTCAGCGTTCTATTCCAGAGAAGTATCAGTTGGAGATCGTAAAAGCGGACGGTCTCAATTCTCTTTTACGCCTGCTGCAATCAACTTACCTCCCCCTCATCCTGTCATCTGCTGCTTGTGTTCGCAATGTTTCGATCCATCCACTGAACGAGTCACCGATCATCGAGTCTGGATTTCTTCAACCCTTGATCAATCTTCTCTCATTCAAGGACAACGAAGAGGTTCAATGTCACGCCATCTCTACGCTTCGCAACCTCGCTGCTAGTTCAGAGAAGAACAAGTTGGCAATTGTCAAGGCTGGGGCTGTACAATCCATCAAGGAACTCGTTCTCGAAGTGCCGATGAACGTGCAGAGCGAGATGACGGCGTGTGTCGCCGTCCTCGCGCTGAGTGGTGGGTAGTCTCTTGACGACGAGACATGAGTTGACGCCGCGCAGATGAACTCAAGGGACAACTATTGGAGATGGGTGTCTGTGAAGTCCTCATTCCGCTCACGAACTCGCCTAGCTCTGAGGTGCAGGGTAACAGTGCTGCGGCCCTCGGCAATCTGTCCTCCAAGGGTATGCTGACGGTGGAGCATCGAACGATTTCTCATTGCTTTTTTAGACGGACGGACGGCCACTGACGACTACTCGGCATTCAATGATGTTTGGGACAAGCCGGATGGCGGAATGCATCGATACCTCTATAACTTCCTGACGAGCCCGGATGCGACGTTCCAACACATTGCCGTGTGGACAATAGTACAGCTGCTAGAATCCGGGGGTATGGCGGTGGATTCGTGCCGGATCATGTCGGCTGACGATGATTCGCTCTAGATCCACAATTGATAAGCAACATACGGAATTCTGGGCTGTTGAACCCACCCATCCAGCAGCTTGCATTATCGCGAACGCCGACGCCGACATCCTCCATCGGCACACCTCACTCACATCACTCTCGTTCGCAATCATATGCAGACACTGAGGGGCAGGGGGAAATACAGCTGCTTGCGAGGCGCATTCTCGAATTTGTAGACGGCGACATCGACGGAGGTATACCCCAAAGTGTAGCGGGTTCGCATATCGGAGGGTCATCGCTCGGGAGCTCGAATGCAAGAGAGCATGAAGAGCTCAAGCGAAGTGTGCGAGAAGCATTCTCTGGATCACACCACTGACGAGAGGAGGGTCGGACGATATTATTGTGGTTTCCCATTTTCAGCTGTATGTCGTGAAGGCGCGAGGGTGCTCATACTTTATGATGTTTTGTGGTCCACTTTTTCTTGTTGTTGCACAAGCGGGACATTTGGATACGATCGGGCCGGTTTTTTTTTATTAGCACTCGCCATCATTGTGTCTGCACGCAGGCGCCTCGTGCCGCCGGGTGCCGCATGGCGTCGTGTGGTTGGCCACCGCCGTGCCAGATAAAGGACGTCTTCCCCGTCGTCCCTTCTTTCCGTCGTGCCCACACCCAACGCTGCGCCGAGGGTGTCTCTGTTTCTCCTCAGCTTGCTGGGTGTCCCCCTCTCAGTTCCTTTGGTCCGCTCCTTTGCCTCTCCTTCTCGCCCCGCGGAAACGATGCAGCTGCCCATGCCACTCATGTTCACGCTCTCCTGCGTTTTCGCCCTCTTTCCGTCGCCTGTCGCCGCCCGCAACTCTCTTTTATCTCACGCACACAAAGTGGCCATCAAACACAGTTCGTCCTTGGCACGCGACCTTCGCATTGCGTTGGGTGGTGTTCTCGTCGCGCAGCCGGGTTCTGCGCCGTCGCAGAACGTGTACTGTGTCTCGAGCGGTGGTGGCAGTGGCGTCATAGTGCCCAATGCAAGCGGCAACTCGTCCTCCACAACCGGCACTGCCACCCCAAGCGCTACGGCCTCTCCTGTCCCTTCTTCGCCTTGGAAACCCATCGCAACGTACGCTGGCGCTACTTTCTTCGATGGCTGGACCTTTTTCACTGCCGCCGATCCCACACATGGAAACGTCCAATATGTCGATCAGGGCACAGCTCAAAGCGCTGGCCTCGTCGAAATAAATGACGCTGGGAACGCGGTAATGAGGGTGGAGACGACACCTACCGTACAGAACAATAGAATGAGCGTGAGGATTTCCACAAACACGACGTTTACCCAGGGACTCGTGATACTCGACGCCGTCCACATGCCCACCGGGTGTGGGACATGGCCTGGTAGATACCGTTCCTCCTGCTTTCGTGTGCAACTCTGGAACTCACGGTCGACCGTACATCCCAGCGTTCTGGACGAACGGACCCAACTGGCCTGATGAGGGCGAGATCGATATCATCGAAGG
>JBBPTT010000117.1:0-51707 GCA_038094175.1 Boletellus aff. lepidospora
ACATCAATGTTCGACAGGTCTTCCCCAGAGGATTTGACCCACAGACCTGATGACATCAGTCACATCAAGGGACTGGAGCAGGGGCGAGTGCGGAGGAGCAACCAGATCACTTAGCTTTACCTAGTTTATGGAAATCGCTCAGGGTTCTATCTATCGATCGATCCGCTTTTCGGGCGAGATATGTCCAAAGGTGCGTCCCCTTATAGGGTTCTGAATCGCGTGCGACGCCAGACGGACCCGCGACACTGCGCCATAATGCATCCCAGACGGAGTGTTCCTGAGCGTCACCCCTCCACCATCACCAGCCCCCGTCTTTGTTTCCGCCCGATGGCGTATGCGGCAAAGATTCTTGGGCGCGTGGGCGCGTCGGACCTCGAAAGCCGGCTAAGAGTTACAGCTCTTCTTCATATCTATCGTCCGCTGTATCGTAAATCCCTCCAAAGCCACCGGCCTCGGGCGACGCAGGCCGCCAATCGCTGACGAGCTCGGCGTCTTCTGCGGTTGTTTGACGTGTCGAGTGATGTGCAACATCGCCCAAGTTCCACACACGAACGTCACCAACTGCTTCTGACAGCGCGACCTCTTCGTCACTGCTATCACCATCGTCATTTTCACCTAGCAGACGGCCCAACGCGTCCATATCGACTCGCTTGGCACCTCGTTTTGCTTTGCTGGCGACTCGTTTAGGGGAGACGGTGGCCTCTTCCTTCGATGGCTCTTCAGCCCAGTTAAGCTCGAACAGCGGCCGAAGTGCTTCGCGTTCCTGTTCGTTCCTCAACAGTCCTTCCAGTTCGCCAACAGCAAAAAGCTCTTCGTCGGCAATGTCCTCTGCAGTGCTTCCTCCGCGGGATGCTGCCAGGAGCTCGAGACGAGTGGGAGGCGTACCTCGAGCCCGCGCAAGTTGGTCGGAGGAACAGGTCAGTATGTGGGTCAACAGGGATGTTTCGCCATTGGGCCTTGCTCCGTCGAGATAGCGAGACGATAACGGGTCCAGCAAGAATCGATGGACCGCTTGCATCGCACCGCCCCTGTCGACCTTGCGCCGTTTTCCAGACGGTGGTGCGACGACGCGCCCATCAGTGCGCTCGCTGGGTGATGCGACCGTCGTCGGCGGGCTCGCGCTCCCGTCATCCCCCTCCTCGTCGCTCGCCAAGTCGCCCGGGTCGGGTTCCAAGTCTAATTTTACCTTTTCCTGGTCCTGCGTGCGACTCAACCATATCTCTTCGTGAAATTGGATGACGTCCTTGATACCCTTGGCAATGATGGCTCGTTTTGGAACTTTGGAGCGGGCAGCGGCCGCACGGCCTTTGGCTTTGTATTCAAACTGGTCTAGCCAGGGGACGTGACGTATCCATTGTTCAATCAGATCGTAGATAGCTCTGTACCGGGAAGAGACGACACCAGGCGCGAGCGCGAAGCGGGCACCGAGCGTGCGAGCGAGGTCGCCGAGATGTGGGAGCGGTGTGCGTGCCTCAGCTTCCAAACCAAGGATCAGGAGCGCACAAGCTGTCGGTGGTGTGGGAAGGTTGGCAAGGGCGAGGGGCGGTGAATGATGCAGGACGAGCTGGGACAACGAGGTCGCCGTGCGAACAGCTGTCGATAGTGAGATGGGTGTGAGGACGGAGATGAGATATTTTGGGAGTGGCGAGGGAGCGGAAGGAGACAAGGTTTCGGGATGGATGACTGAACAAAGATGGGCTTGGAGGGTGGGAAGATGCGCGGCGGGATCGGTGGGAGTGAGGGAGAAATCGAGGAGGGAGACCACAGATTGGAAGGCGCGCGCGAACGAAACTGCGGACTCATCGAGGAAGAAGGCGATGTCACGGAGAGAATCTGGTTTACGTGACTCGCGCAAGGCAATGGCGATCGAGGCGCCGGCAGTCAGCTTGGCCTTGCGTCCCCACCTGTACTGGCCTTTGGTCATCGCCTGTGTGAATATGGCCTCTGCGCGTGGGGACAGGCCGGGGTTACCGAGTCTTGAGAGTATGGAACTGATGAACGTGCCCATGGCGATCTAAAGACGACATGAGCAGAAGAGCGGCATCGGGACGTGCCACCCCACCGTGTTCCTTCTGTCGCGGTCCTGCTTTGTGTGGGCCAGGCGCCAGCCCTTGTTCGTGCGGGGTGCGAGATGCGAGACGGTGGTCGAGTGGCCGCTGGGGTCGGCAAAGATGACCTGGGCGGGGTCTGCGAGCGTACCGCAGGCGGTGCAGACCAACGAGCCGACCCCGTCGTGGACGAGCTCGGCGGCGGCGCACGCACGACAGCTCATGCTAGGGGCGTGTCCGGGGTCAGGGCTGTTAGTCGTGCGGCCGAAGCGACACGTGGTTCCAAAGACCCCGGAGACTCTCCACACGGACGTCGCGCACGAGGCCCTCTTTAACGCCAACTTTTTCCCCTGAGAAATATCCAGGTAAAATGAATGTTCTTTCCCCCCCCGTAATTCGTTTCCGCAGGCCATTTCATGCCCCGCCGTGTTCAGGGTCTTCCCTGATCGGTCTTTCGCCGCCCCAAGCCATCGCACGCGCTTGTTGCCCTGAAGCGATCAGCGCCATCTGATATCTCCCCCATTTAAACAGTCCTCGCGTCTCTCGCCTCCTCACCCAGTGCGATCATGTCCGCCAGCGCCAGCGTCAACCTAGACTTTGAATCAAAGGGCTCTGCCCACGCCCGGCGCAGGCTCTCCAGCGTCGCCGGGGACAAGCCCGCCCGAGTCGTCCACTCCAGTCTCACCGTGAGCCGTCACCCTCTCGTGGACGACGTCATCCTAATCTGTCTGTCCAGCCACTGTGGGCTGGCATCGCCGGGGCAGTCCTTACTGGTGGTAAATCCTTTGAGATCGCCATCTCCGTTCACGACTCGGTCTATAGCACCGATTTTACCTCTGCCGTCGTCCCCTACAGTCCGAACTCCCCAGAAAAGAACAGCGATGCGATCGAGTCCTACGTTCTCAAAACGTTGGAACAGTTCTCCCAGGAGCACCTCGCCAAGTTCCTCGGCGCTGGTGTCACTCTCAGCCTCCTTAAAGAGGTACCTGCCGTCCCATTTATTGATCCCGGAACCGCATGCTCATCACCGTCATCAGTCCCCCAACCTGACCACTCGCCTGTGGCTCGCGCTCGACATTGTCCCCATCGTCTTCAACATCAAGTCCTTCCACACTGACTCCCTCACTAGCCCCAACATAAAGCATCGTATCTCTTCCACCACTGGCTCTTATGTTCCCTCTGGGGCAGAGACCCCCACGCTCTACGTCAACCCAGGCCCTCTCGTAGATCAGACCAACCTCCAATCAGGCGTTACCACCAAGCTGCCTATCCAGCGCACGCTCGATGAGCAAGCTGACTCTGCTGCCCGCAAATGTCTCATGTACTATGGTCCAAACAACAACCCCCGCCTGAGCATTGGTCCCCGCAACCAGGTAACCGTCGATCAGGCCGGCAAGATCCATCTCATCGACGATCTCGAAGAGTACCGCAAGACCGTCGGAAAAGGGACTTGGAACGCTGTGAACAAACTTGCCGACGAACTGCGCGAAAAAAAGGTCAAGATCGGTTTCTTTTCGTCAACCCCTCAGGGAGGTGAGCGCTCTCAGCTTCGTCCCGTCGCAGCGTCTGATCAGAAACGCTTTCGTCGATGACGTAATTAGGTGGCGTCGCTCTTGTAAGTCGTCTCCTCGAGCAAGCGTCGGTCTCACCCGCCCACGGCCGCCTGTAGATGCGTCATGCTTTGATCAGATTCCTGACGGCACTGGATGTCGACGTCGCATGGTTGGTTCGGATCTTTTCTGTCTCTAGCTTTGACCCTGTGCTGTTCGGACGTCGATTTAACTTCTTCCCCGATAGGTATGTCCCAAACCCGTCGCCGAGCGTCTTCCGCACGACCAAGAACAACCACAACATTTTGCAAGGTGTCGCGGCTCCCGACCTGCGTCTTACGGATGAAGCCAAGGCGCAGTTCGACGCTTGGATCTTGAAGAACGGTCTCAGATGGACTGCCGATGGTGGACCACTCGCTCCCGGTGGTGTCGATATCGCCTTTATCGGTAATATACCCCTCCCCCCCTGCCCTTCCTTGCTCCCCCTTCTCACAGCAGCTTCAGATGACCCACAGATGCCTGGCCTCATTCCCCTCATCAAAAAAGTCAGACCCGAGCTACCCATTGTCTACCGCTCCCACATCGAGATTCGCAGTGATCTTGTACAACAAAAGGGCTCTCCACAGGAAGGAGTGTGGCAATACCTGTGGCAGAACATCAAGCTCGCCGACCTGTTCATCAGTCATCCCGTCAGCAAGTTTGTTCCCAGCGACGTGCCCAAAGCGAAGCTGGCCCTGCTCGGTGCTGCCACCGACTGGTAAGTAGTTGCGCATGTGACGTAATGACAGTTCTTGTTCACACGCCCTCGCTGGGTAGGCTCGATGGCTTGAACAAGCACCTCAGCCTATGGGACTCGCAGTACTACATTGGCGAATTCCGCAGCTTGTGTCTCAAGGAGAAGACGAACGAACTCAAGTGGCCTGATCGCAATTACGTCGTCCAGGTTGCACGATTCGATCCGTCCAAGGGCATTCCCAACGTTATCGACTCGTACGCTCGCCTCCGCAAGCTCTTGGAGAAGGCCGGCAAGACTTCTGAGAAAGAGATACCTCAACTCTTGATTTGTGGCCACGGTGCTGTCGATGACCCAGACGCTAGTATCATCTACGATCAGGTCTTGAACCTGATTGCTTCCGATGACTATAAACAATATGCCAAGGATATCGTCGTTTCGAGGATTCCGCCGAGCGACCAGCGTACGTTTTTTGTCTTGCCTTCACCTACTGTTGACTCGGCCAATCGCTCGTGATGGCAGTCCTGAATGCACTGCTGGCGAACGCCAAGATCGCCCTTCAGCTTTCGCTGCGCGAAGGTTTCGAAGTCAAAGTATCCGAGGCGCTTCACGCTGGCATACCTGTCGTCGCCTCTCGCACTGGCGGTATACCCCTCCAAATCGAACATGGCAAATCCGGGTATCTGGTTGAAGTGGGCGACAATGACTCTGTTGCAAAGCACCTCTACGACCTGTACACGGACCAAGAGCTCTACAAACGAGTCAGCAAGTACGCGGCGACGCACGTCTCTGACGAGGTTGGCACTGTTGGTAATGCTGCGGCATGGTTGTACCTGGCTGTTGTGTACAGCCGTGGCAACAAGATTCAGCCCCATGGAGCGTGGTTGAATGACTTGCTCAGAGAGGAGACTGGGGAACCATACCTCCCGGACGAGCCCAGGTTGCCTCGTGATGGTTTGAAATTACAAGGCTAAAGGACAGATCCCGCAAGCAACGGTGCTGCTTGTACGATAGATTACATTGTCCGCTTCTCATTTCTTGTAATACCACGTTGAAGTGTATCTGACCCCGACTTGGGTGCAAGCCAAGTGCCTAGCCACCAACGAAATGGTAGCAGCACAGTCGTTCATGAACCCCGTGGCTTGATGCGTAGACTCATCATACAGTGATGTCTGCGGTCCGCAAGCCGGCAGCCGCTAACGGCAGAATGCGATCGTCCACCATGCTCTGAGGGCATCTTATCAAGCGTAGGGGTGACCAGCACTTCAGTCGTAGACATGCGCCGCCTTGTGCCATCGTACTATGGCAAGTGGTGCAGCCGAGGAGCGGGTGTCTGGCTCGAGTGCCTGCCTGCGGTGGTGGTGGGCTGTACCGTGGTACGGCGTGGCTGCGCCACCTCCGCCATCCGAGCCGACTCCGGCCAAGTACACGAAATTTGGTTCCTTGTCTCCTCACCCCGCACGTTCGCCCTCAAAAGATCCACTGCCTGGAAACTCCACGGCACCGCTCAGACCGTCGTCCGCGCCCATGATGGAGGTCGACATGCATTCCTCACCCCCGCCTTTCTACCCGGTAGCATTTACCGTCAAACGACCCCGTTCGCCTGGGTCGCCCACCCAGGAACGGCAGACCGTGCGTGCTTTGACTCGAGGGAAGAGGGGTTTGCTTATTGGCATCTGGGCGCTCGCTTGTAGAAACGTCCTTCGCTCGTCCCGACCGGCCTGGAGGGGCAAAGTGGGCGAGCAGCCCCTACAGCACTCGACGGGGCGATGGGCAGCCAGGCGGCCAACTTGGATGACTGGGTCAGACAGGCCAGGGAGCTCTCGATTACCAGCCCACTGTCGGTCACGGTCGGTTTCCCGCCCGTATTGGAGGCGTCGAGTCCCAACGTGGTTCAGAACCGGGTAGACGAACACATGGTGAGTCCTGCTTGGAGCGCTCGCACGGACGAACGCTCAGGACGAGGCCCGGCTGGGTGCACAGGCCGTCGACTACGAAGACCCCCAAACGCTCCGCTCGCATGTACGTCCGGGCAGCTCACGGCCGTGGACGACGAAAAGCCATCTGCCGTCGATACATATCATGACGACGCCCGCACTGGCACCCGCGACTGCACCGGACGCGCTCTACGCGCCATCGCCCGCACCGTTTAGCGTGCTCACGGAGCCAGCCTCGACCTCGACCGAGTCCCTTTCCTCGACCACATCCATACCTGCGACTCGGACAAACACGCGCGTTCCCTGCCCACCAGACATCTTCCTCTTTCCGGCGACGCCATCGGACACGCCATCTCACCAGCACCATTTCATGTCCGATTACGGACTGCAAGCTGAGGAAGGCGAACCTGGATTGCACACGCGATCGCAGGACGAGAGTCTCTCTCAATCGCTGACTCGGGGACAAGGTCGGATAGATAGTTCGCTACGACCGTCGAGGGCGCCCGATATACCGACGTCGTCAGGTAAAAGGCATCGCGTGACGATGGGGCCGCGTGCGGATTGCGTCAAGTGCAGAACGGGAGTTAGGGGACACTGGATGCATTTCGACTGAGCGGCTTAGAGAGACAATCTTCGAGATTGTAATGGGACCGTGCTGTGTTTGACCGACGTCGTTGCGTTTGCATACCAGTTATTGATACTGTATTACTCGGCACATGTACAACCGACCGGTTGTTTAGCATTTTCTCCTTCTTGGACCGATACCCAAAAAAAGGAATTGGAACTTGGTTCTGATACTTGTGCGTGCAGCTGTGCGAGGCTTGCACCTGTACTGTATCCACAGGGGAAAGATCGATGTCGAGACGGGAGCTGATACAGTCATCGGCGTTGTATGGACGGGAGTGATGGCAGGTCATGTCGCGGTGGGTTCATTCAAGGCGGAACACCAAGGCTAACTCGGTGATGAGGATGGTGACAAGTTGGGTGTGGTCTGCGGCTGTTGCACCGGGGGGTCGGGAGGGCGATGTGATGGTCCAACGGACCAGTAGCCAAGGCAGGTTGTTACAGTAATCCAAAGAGTCAAACGGTACAACGTAGGACACAGGCTCATAATGATCACGTGACCGTCGCTGAGAGGCCGACGCTCGCGCCGACTCCAGCAGATCTCTGACCAGTTCCATAATGACTGCCTTGCGGTGAGCTCTACTTTACTCAGAGGTGAATTATAGCTGATTGGTTCAGTCGTATTCACAAGGTGCCACGTTTTTCCTGTTCACAAGGATTATGTAGCTTACTGCTTGCTAGGAATTGAAAGACATCGTCGACAAGCCGATCGACGTACGTACGGCGCCGATGGCTATCGGGTGATTGCGCCCTCGGTTAACAATCAACCCATTCACACAGGGCATATCGGTGGAACCGGAAGAAGACAATCTGTTTGTCTGGAACTGCACCGTGAAAGGCGCCGTCAGTTCTTTCCATCCTTGCTCGAACCTTGTGCTTGACCGGGTGTCTTTCTCAAGTCTGATAGCCCATACAAGGGTGGAACGTTTCGCTTCAAGATCGAGCTCCCGCCCAACTTCCCTTTCAAGGCACCAACTGTAAGTCAACGATTACATGCTTCGTTCAAGTATGGACGTGGTATTCCCTTCCCCAAAACGCTGCTTGTGCTTCCCCCCTCCCGATCCCTCCGCTATCGTCCCATTATTGCTGCCACGCCTTTTGGAGGTCGACGTTATCTTGTGGCGTTACGTACTAACGGCTTCCGCTCGTCAGGTCGCGTTCCAGACCAAGATCTATCATCCCGGAATCAACGAAGAGGGCAGCATCTGTGTTCCTATTCTCAGAGACGAGGTGGGTCCACAGATACCCTTGGACTGGTGTTTTGTCATTGTGTCATGAAGTGTTTGTTGATGAGACGTTGCCCGCTACTAGTGGAAACCGTCGATCACGTTGTCAACTGGTAAGTCAAACTGGACCCATCCCTCCTCCCCCGTGCTGCGGACATGAACAAGATATCGCAGTGCTTGCGGTCGTTCAGGAAAAGTTGAATAACCCAAGCGCCGACGATCCGTATGAACCCGATATCGCTGCGGTATGTTCTTGTTACGCCCTGGCGGTAACAACCTAGACGGAATGTTTTAGCTATTAAAGACGGACAAGGCCAAGTTTCTGTCCACTGCCAAGGAGTATACGAAAAAGTGAGTTGGCGTGCTAAATCGTCTTTGTGAGTCTTGACGACTCACCTACGGCCTCAGGTATGCCACGTAAGACTTCCGACGCGACGCCATTTGGTCGATTGTAGCCCTAGAACGGAACGCAACAGGGGGGGTGTCTCAGTCCCAGAGGGTGACGTGCCTGTATCATGACAATTTTTTGGAACGCTTGTATATTCAGTGTTATTTGGCTCTTTTTGCATATCATCTGCAGGCGAATCAGTATCAAGCTGAGAGCGGACGCGAACGGACGATGAGCGTTGGTGCTCGGCGACTGAAAGCGGTAGGTTGAAAGAGCCAGGCCTGGGGGGTTCTTGTCACTGCCTCTGTGGGCATTACCGCGGCTCCACTGGGTTATCAGGATATGTTCTGGAGGCCTGGGAGAGGGCAAGTGCGACGGAACTGCAGTTGCGATGGTGTAGTCGTTGGCATCTTACTGAGCCTGGTAGTGAGAGCACGTGCGGGTCCAAACACGACACCGTTGGACATCGCACTCGAGTTTTTGCTCGGATCGCTCGACGTCCCGCATCCACCACCCACTGGGTTTGAGCAGCCAACCCCGGTCTCCAACAGTTTCGTAACCCACGACTCGTGTTCAACACGTTGCCTGTCATTTCCCCTTCCAAAAAGAAGTCGAGATCTAATCCGAGTCGCCTTCGCTTTGCCTGCGTCAGCCAACGTGTTCAAAACGAGGGACACAACCCACTCATATGCATCGTCTTCGGTACGCTCGCTAATTCGCGTGTGTCACCTCAAGTCATATTCTATTTCTCACTTGTGATCTTACGCCTTCGACCCTGTACGACGACAGCAAGAAGTCCGACCCTAGCTGGAGTCCTCCAGTCCTTCACCACAGCTCCCTCTCCCAGTCGTCCCAAGACGAACTTTTGTCTGGGCTTCCTTCCGCCGACACTTTTCGCACATCCCCCATTCTTCCAGAGTGTGTTTCTCGCTTGGTTCCAATACCATCCCCTCATAGTACGACCACAGGCTCGCACGCAGGTTCACACTTCTCCGCACCCCTTCTGGCGACCCAGTCTCCCTTGTCGAGCTAAGGCTCAAGTTCGCCGAACAGAGAGCGAGGGGGGCACTCAACCAGATAACAGAGGCCGAGGAGGATATGGTTTTGCAAACCCTTGGCCGCATCCGCTCGAAACATATCGCGTCCACCAGTCAACTGAACCAAGACGATACCAATACAAACGGCACCAGCGACGGTGGCATAGACTCGGACTATACTCCCGAACGCTCTTCCCATCTTTCCAGCAACACCGCTTCCACCAGCTACCCAACGTCTTCTGTCACATCATCTCCCCGATCCGCTAAGCGGTTCAGCAACAACCTCTTTTCGTCAGGACGCTTTCGGGATTACGGCTATTTTCGTGCAATTTCGCAGAGAAGTCATCGGAGTGCCGTGTCAGTCACTCACACCGAGTCAAGTCAAAGCTTGAGAGAGGAGACATCTCTGAATTCTACCGAGTGTCTACGACCCGCTACCCCTGATCAGGGTGGTCCCACTTCTCCTCCCTCGAGTCCAGATGACAAGACGCCTGTTGCGCGCACAGCGTCCCTAATATCCTCTAGCGAAGACTTGGCACCGCCATCCAGTGTAGGAAATGGAAGCGCCCTTCGCCTTACGCAGCGAGCTTCTGCTGCATTGGAAGAGGTTATTAAAGAGTTTGAGGAGGTCGAGGACGAGATTGTCATGCCCCGAGCAGTCCATCCAGTTTCTCGACCCGGCGACCATGATCATTCCCGCGTGGTAGATGATACAAACGGATCGGGACCAGGCGCTTCGGTAAGACATAACTGCTTCTGCTTATTTACATGCCTTCTTACGCATGATCTGCATATCAGCCCACCCATCATCGATCGTCTTCCGACTATGAGGCAGGCACTGCAATATCGTCCGATGGGCACATTACCATGGAGCCTGATCCTCGGCAACTGTCACCCACTCCGCATAGTCGTCCTGGTACGGTGTCACCAACTCCTCGCCTGCCGGGGTACATACCAGGGATGCCCCGACCAATGACGCCTCGCGAGCTCTCTTTCGACACTGAGGATATCCGTTCACACTCTATCACGCCACGCGCGTCATCACCTATATCATCTCCCAGTGGGCAGAATGTTCACATGGCTATGTCTTCCGTCGCATCCAGCCTACTCAGACGTGGCTCTGACGCATCCCGGAGCACACCTCGTCCCACCTCGCCTCAGGCCCATACAGCAATAAACCCCAATTTGTCACGCAGCAATAGCGGAAGACGTACACCAGATGCCCAACGTGACAGCACGAGTGGCACTGAACAGGAAGGCTCCATTACATCATCTGCATTCGTCCGACGACGACCCATATCGCCATTGTCTGGTCCTGGCTTTCAGCCGATGGCGGTTACCCCTCGACCCAGCACGCCGTCAAATATTACGTGGACTGTCGCAACCACGGCGAGCCCCGAGAAGGCTCGTGTCAAATCCGAGAACCGGTCAACACACAGTAGAAATGACAGTCAGAGCACTGAAGTAGATGTTCAGGTTAACACGGATCGCTCTAGATCACCTGCAAGGTCTCTGCGCTCTCCCGTGCCGCCCGAGTCCCCTGGCTCAACCCAAACAACGTCTGCTTCGAAGCTGAACAGTTCAGTCAGTTCTCCTGATTCTCGTGCGCCGTCCAGCTTGTCTACACATGACTTCGGTTCTACCGTGTCGTTCGGTGGCCGTGGGCCTCGGTCTCTAACCCCAACCCGAACCCGCAATGCGGCATCCCCTTCATTCCCTTCTTCTGACTCCAATGGAAATGCAGTTCGTTCCTCCAAACAACACTTTAAATCTCCTTCCAACTATGCTTATGGTGTCTCACAACTTTCTCTATCCCCCCTTGCGAACTCTTCTCGCTCCTCTTTAGAATCAACAGGTTCGAGCTACCACTCCTGGGAGCCTAGTCAGGGGATTGGTGGTTCTCTTGGTATGTTCAGCGGTCTCTCCCGCCAAGTACCCCCTACATGGCATGGTCTCGATAAGTCGGATTCCCTGACACTCGGTAGCTCCCAGGATGAATGTGATTTCGAAGCGATCGTCAGGCGCTATGCCGGGCTTACCAAATCTGACTTTGTTGCAATCCAGGAGAAGCTTGTTGGGGTTGCCCATCATAAAGCCACCCTTCCTGACGCTCGCGAGAGGTCGAATTCTTTGCGCAGGCGAAGACCGTCAACCTCTCAGTCAAATTACTCCACCAACGGTCGTGTACGTTCTCCTGCCTTACGGCGTAACTGATGCTGACATGCAAAATAGGTTGTGAGTCCAACGCCGACCCAACATGGGCCTGCCGGCCGGCGATCCCCTGCCATGGACAATAACGCAAAGGCCAGCGCACTTTTAGAATCGGTGGTGGATAGCATCCCCACCACCTACATCGAGACAAAGGTTGAAGTGAACACTCAGCCTGAGCTCTCTCCCACAACCCGGAGAAACCGAGATCTTGCGCGCGCTTTGGGCTTTGGGAATGATGGCTCTGACCGTCTTATTGTGCCTCAGGTGTCCTACCAGGACTCCTCATCTACCTCAATTTCACTTACTATTGAGGCCATCCTACCCCCTGAATCCCCTCAGGAAGTGGAAAACATTGTTCCTCCGAGTACAAGCCCAGCACCGCCCGAAGCAACATTATCTCCCGGTCCACTTCCACAGCGATCTCAGTCCATGCGAAACCCTCGGTTAACGCCCTTCGACGAGACTGAGCTCGCCAAGGAAGTTCAGCGCAAGGTGGATGCAGCTACTGCTGCCCTCATGAAGCCACCCGGAAGAAGGTTTACCGACGCAAATGCGTCGACGTTATCTGTGTCTCGTAGGAAGATCGACCCAAGCCAGATATCTGAACCCCGGTTACTGTCAGCCCCTGCTGGTGTTGAGACAATTCCGCTTCCTGTCCCGATCCCGTCATCCCAAGTTAACCCCCAGTCTTCACTCGGTATCACCCAGCGTATGAGACGCTTCAGGAATACCCTCCGGGTGAAGCCAACTATTCCGAGCGCCGACGAGAATGGGTCCTTCCATATCGATACACAGGTCCAACCTCCCTCTGCTGTGCAAGGTCTTGGTCGGAGACCGACACTTCCGTTGCCAAAATTCAATCCCGGAAGCTCGACTGAGTTGGTCAAGCTTAAGACGCTCAGCTCCGGCCCCCCTGCGTCGACCGCCCCTGGTCCCAAAGGATGGATGGCACGCTTCCGAAAACCTCGCACGACAGACAGCGCGGGGGATAGTCAATCGAGCGTACATTCTCGAACGTCGCCAACTACATCTTCACCTACAGCATCGTCGAATCAAGGGCACGCTCGGGGGAATGCTGTATCGCCCAGTTTGCCTGCAGCTACAAGTACGCCCTCGGGCGAGGCAAGTGTTCGTCCAAGCCTCGATGCTTCAGCCACTCTTGCCAATGGTGTTGATTCTGCCGCAGTTAAACAACTCTTCGAAGCGGCATCAAGGATTGGACTCGATCAAGCTGCTTTGAATGACTTACTAACGCGCACTACTTCCGTCTCCCGGGCGGCGGGTTGGGTATGGCCTGAAGGGCTTTCCACGGTCGGCAACAAGCCTCTTGCTCCTGGTACACAGCCATCCAATATCATGGACCAGAGTCCATCCGTTCCGCCCGAAGATAAGCACTTGACTGCCAACGATCTACCCAACAATACAGACGCCAAAGTTGCCAGAAACCTAACAGTGCAGAATGCAGGGGAGCATGGTCTAATTCGCCAGAGCCGACAAATTCCAGAGAGTGCTTCCGTCATTCGAAGAACTCTCATCTTCCCCTCGGAGCTTCGAGGTTCAAAGGCCGATCTGAGTCAGGTGAACCGAAAAGCGATAGCGCGACGGCACCGCCGCTCGGGCAGCGCAACCTCAGCCCAATCGGCTCGTTCTGTGCATGACAGGGCACCGACGCCTCCACCTCCAAAGTCTAACGCTGGGCGCCGATTCTCTACCGAGAGGTCACCTCCAGTCCCTGGAGTGACAACCTCCATTGGTGCGCAGGCCGAAGCGCTCCTTCGTATACCTCCCTCGAATGCTGCGGTTGAGAAACCAGGTTCTGCCTATGACTCTCTGTGGGTGATAAATCTCCCTCCCACCTTGTTTTGATCTTTATTTGATCAGCTATGATATGTACGCCGGTGAGAGCAGACACTCTAGTGCCGCGGTCGACGATACGGGAACGGAGCCTGACCCTGATGGTGCAGCCATTCCGGAGGGACCTGCAGTCGAAGTGATCGAAATGGCCGGTGGCGAAACGATCTGGTAAGTCCTCGTACACAAGCTGCGTGGTATCTTGGTTGATTTTTGACCCTAGGCAGATCGTCAATAGCTTGAGGGACGAGGACATGGATTCTCCATACCCTGGTAGGACCAGCATAGGCTCGGATCATTCGACACGCGAGAATGGTGACGGTGTGCAATTGTTCGTCAAGGACCACGCCAGGTCGACGTCAAGGGCAAGCACTTCTTCGATTAAGTCGCGTAAAAGATCCTCCCAGAGCAAGTACCGTCCCGAAACCAAGGTGAGCTGCTGCCTCCATCCAGGACTACGCTGCGAGCCGACGCCCCGTGACCTAGGTTTTTTATGGCTCTTCCGAACAAATTGGACGCCTCATAGAGAACCTTTCTCAAGGGATGGACGCTGGATCGTTCAACTTTATTTTTAATCAGCCCCCTGATCAGTCCGCTGCGAATTCCTTCCACTCTGACGCCGATGTGCAGTGGACCGTCGAAGAAAGGCTAGAACACATGCTTGGCACTCTCAGAAACACCTGATCGCTGGATCCATTTTTCTGGGACAATTTTTTTTTTTCCCTCCGTGGTTTTCTCTGCTGCATTCGTTGATTGCTGGGTACATGACGACTTACAATTTACATTCTCTACCCCCTCCGTTATACCCGTACTCATACAAACTATGGGATATAAATAAGTGCTATTATCGGTATTACATGGATCACTCCACGCTCCAATCCAACCAGCGATTCAGGTTGAGTGCGAGGAGCACTTCTAGAAGGAACAGTCCGTCCGAGAAGCTGTACTCCAGGGTGCCGTGGCAGGGGCCAATGGGCGTCGCCTGGCTGAACTGGCGATAGAGGGCGATCGGCGGCATGTTGGGATCTGCATACAACTAGACGCGACGGTCAATGATCCACAGAGACCTTGGCAAGAGTGGGAAAAGGGGGGGGTTCTTCGCTAAAAAAAAAAGGCAGATACCTTGTAAGACCAAGTTGGATCCTGCTCAGAGCGCTGCCATTCATAAAACTGGCCGTCGGCTGCCTGGAAACGACGGGCGCTGCCAGCAGTGTGAAAAAAAAAAAGGGGGGGGGGAAGGTCAACGACATAGTCTGGCGTCAACGCTGGAAAAAAGGAGATTACTTGGGACCAGAACCAGGCAAGACGAGGTGTTCGATCGGGAATTCCCTGTCCCCGATGGTGACAACGCCGAGGGAGTTGGCGTTTGTATCCCAGTTGAGCGCGGCAACGGGATGTCTGTCGCTGGAAATCTGAAAGGAAAACAGAAAACAAGATGGCGGAGTCAGCGACGGCGGGTACCGCAGGCAGACGTGGTCAGGTCTGTTTAGCGGGAAACGTCAAGGGGGGAAGGATGGAGAAGAAATACGCACCACAGTGCGGGTCGAG
This sequence comes from Boletellus aff. lepidospora, assembly GCA_038094175.1. Lineage (NCBI taxonomy): Eukaryota > Fungi > Basidiomycota > Agaricomycetes > Boletales > Boletaceae > Boletellus > Boletellus aff. lepidospora. The sequence goes on from JBBPTT010000117.1 coordinate 15,154, forward strand.
CATGGGGGTACCACGGTGGTCTCGAACTCGAAAAAGACGTGCCTTGTGTCTTCTCCGATGACGATGCACTCGTCGCGGGGGTGGTCTCGGCCAGTGAAGTAAACCTTGTATTCGAACGAAGACATGAAGGGGGGAGGGAGGTTTGCTTGTCACACCCCCATGGCAGAATGCAGGGCGTTCATATACGAACGAGACGGAACGAGAAATAAAAATAAAACACCAGCTTGAGCTGTGGCCATGGTCTTGCTCTCGGCCCGAGCCTCGTTTTCTGAGGGTGCGCTGGGCAGGAAATACCTAACAGAGCATGGCACATTCGCGTTTGAGAGAATCGATCTAGCACAGGCTTCAGCAATTGAAGATCTGTTCAAAAGCGTCCGTGGAAAGGCAATGACAGCTTCCGTGCACGCTGCATTGAAGCTACGCTGCGACGATCAATAATGTCAAATGACACGGCCAAAAAAAGCCAGCTAGTAGTACTTCCCGAGAGCCGTCCAGTTCTGGCATACGACTGGGCGCTCAGTCAAACAGCCAGCAAAGTCACTTGTTTTTCGACCGTCCTACTCGCGAGTCATCATCCGACAAGTAGGTGCAAGAGAAAAAAAGGCACGACGTAAATATGTAGTGATTTCCGAGAGCGAAGCCGCCGGTTCATGAGTTCACCTTCCAGAGTGGCCGCTTTCGCATTTTTCGAGTGACGTGAACAGCACTCCCGCTCATATGACCTCCACCAAACGCAAGCACAACTGTCTCCTCTGATCCATGCCCTCGCGCAATACCCCTTTTCCTCAGCTCTATGGCATCCTTTGCGAACTTGAAGCGACACTGATCGGATCCTGCGATGAACATGGGTCAGGAGCCGCCAAAGACCGTCAACAGCACGAACACGCACCAATTTGGAAGGTAGGCGATTCCACGGCCGCCTTGAACATGTCAAAAGGTGCGAGAGAAAATATTCGCAATAAGGTATCGCGACCAGGGTGCACCTGTGATGGACCTGATTCGGATCCTGTGGAAGAATATACCTCCAAGGCGTTGGGGAGCGTAACCACGAGAAAATGAAAGACATCTTCTCGTAACTTGCCAGCGTATTGCCCAAACACAGACGCCACGTGTGGCTGGGGAGTGAGCGGGCCGTCCGATGTCAGTGGGATGCTGTCAACGAATTCGAGCCATTCGGTAACTGTTTCCACACTGATCGATCGCTTGCAGGTTGCGTATGCATATTCGCACAAATCCTCCATTCCACCAAGCAAACACCCGGCCGCAAGAACACCCCGTGCGTTCTCGGGCCGAATTAGATTAATGGAAATGGGAGAATAAAGGTATCCCAGCGCTAATGAAGCGAGTTGGCCATCAATGAATCTAAGACTGCTGCGATATTAGAACAATACCTATGGCGAAACCCTGTAAAATTAATATGTCAGCGTCAACGTTTTGCAGAACAAGGCAAAGACTGCGTCCAATACGGCCTCCGAGTACGGCAGTTGTGAATGGCTGCCGGTCTTTGAATGACGGGCGTAGAGACACGGTCAACTTCAGCTCAGCCACTGACCGCACACGGTGGCTAAAATGAACGGAGAGATGACTAATATACGTAGATAACATACCTCGTGCGTAACCTCTGGTTCATGGTCGAGCTGCACGTATATTACACGCTGTCCTCCTGTTTGCGGAGAAGTGGACATCAGGTGGGCAAGGAATGGAGATCGAGACAAAATTATCGCATGAAGGCGGTAAGAATTTTGATGCACGTGCTGGCGATTGCTTAGGAAAAGTCGGAAGAAGCTCATGGGGGCGCTTGCTTACAAGGATCGTGTCTGCGTAGTTCTGACGTGACGTGAGATGAGCGGGCACTTTGCACGAACTTGGGTACCCACACCGGCCTGAAAGCCCGCATGAAACAAATGGTTTACGATCTTTTCATTCTGAAGTTGGTATGGCGTGCTGGTGGGACATTAATTCGATCAGGGGGTGGGACGACGTCAGACTCACTGCGAGTACCCATTAGACACAAGGTCTGAGGTGTGTGCATCATCACCATATGAGTGTTCGGAGTGATGGGACGGCGCAGCACCGTTGGTTTGGGCGTGGCCGTTCAGAAGAGTGGAAGACGAGGAGGACGAGGAATCCATCGTTGGGCGGTCAACTCGGCCAAGCGCAAATGCGACGTGCACGATCGCGTTGGCTGCTCGGCGTCGCGCTCAAAACCAACCAAAAAGATGCGCTCGTGGAGTGTGACAACTACATGCGTAACGGTCACGTAACGCTGTGACAACACCACCTCGTAAACGCATCGAAGTCCATCACCGCGCCAAAGCCTTGTTCGTCCCCGGTCATCGACACGAAATGTGTCACGAGATTGTGCCCAACCCCACGCTTCTTCGCCTCCGGCCCACAGATGGCCGCGTATGGCGGTGGTTTGGAAAGATACTGGGGTTCCTCGGACATGTTCGACACGCAAACATCCAGCTTGGCCCGCTATCAGTCGTCGCGAGGCAAACGTGTCTAGCCGCTCACCATGTGAGATCTGTCCGATGCAAAGTTATCGAGATACACATTGCCAGGGACCACCCTGAAGAAACTGAAACGGTCGTATACTTCCGAAACAAGAGCGCATTAGCAAATACCGATCGCACCTCCGATACTGCAATGGGATGTCAACACCCAGTGGGAACGTTTGGCCAACGTACGCTAGACAAGATCCGGAATGAACTTGCGAAGCGAACGATGAGCATGTTTTTACGTACTCTTCCAGTGACATGGGACGGGAAGATGGGTATCGAGGTCGTAGATCCACGCGCTGGGTGGCCAGCAGCCCGACGATTGGCTGTGTGAGCGTGGGCGCAGCGCTGAGACGACGTGATAATCCCATACTATCGGCGTATCTTTGGATGTCGCCATTCGCTGATTCCACAATGCTACCTAGACAATGTTTGGCTCCATTCTGACGAGAAACCGCTTCACTTACCGTCCTCGTCGGGTTCGAGATAAACACAGCAAACACGTCCCACTGTCCATCGCCCGGTAGACCCAGGAAACGCTCTACCAGCCAATAGATGTTCTCTTCGCAGTAGCAGCTGGTGTACGCGCTGCCGTCGCAACGAGGGAGCGTAGAGACAGCCTCCATTGCCAACCAAGCCGAATTCTCACTCCGCCTGCTGTCGAGCCCACATCAATTCCAACACGCGTGTCATCTTTACTCGTGGCCAGGCTATCGGGTTTGTGTGGCGTAGGGGTCGAATAATTGAACCTTGCTAGACCGAGTACTGCGCCCGGCAATGAAGGACGTTTACAGTGTGGGGGATACGACAGCACGGGCCCACCATTTCAACAGGGGCAATGCAACGCCGACCGGGAGAGGGCTTCTACTCACCAACCCTACGTTCCTCAAAGAGGGCCTCGTTCTCACAGTGCGGGTCAGAGACACAGCAATACGGATACACCAACGCCGCCGGTTGACCGTTTCAGGGTCAAACGACTCACCGGTGTGCTGCCCCTAAACCATGGGGACAATCTCTCCGAGGAGATTTGCAACTTCCCCGCTGTATATCCTGATAGGCTTGGCCAACACGCTTGATGCCTCAGACCCGTTTACGAGCGAGAGCACTCTGAGATGTACTCCGGTGGTTACGTCTTTGATCTGATGGAAACGGCGGACCACGGGCCGGCTGGCAAACCGGTTTCACGGTGCGACTCGGACGAATTTACCAATAGAGCCGATATGCCTTGTCACCGAATAAATTTTCAAGGCGTGTATGACATTCTGTGTTATCGGCGAGATCAGCAGCGGATTTAATAGGAGGTTCGGGTTCCACGGTTCTACTTTGAGACCCGAGCTATCGGAAACGAGAAAAAGGAGTAATGGCGGAACTCTACCACATCTTGGCTGTAGAAATTCACATCACTGGGTACTACAGATACAGAGCCCCTGAGTGGTCATCAGCCAGGTTAATGAAATAATGAAGCGCAGCCGGGACTACGGGCAGACGCGAGGAAACCTTCAGACACAAGGTTTACACTTACCACAAGGTTTAATATCAATGAGCGTATTTACAGACATCGACAGCACGGGGGACGAGGCGAACAGTATGCAAAACGTGTGCAAATATCGTAGCCGAATATTGTCGCCGCATTCTAGGACATATCAGCAGTCAGGCAGGCGGCACTCGCCAATTGTCGGCGGACATCGTGATAATCCACATCATGAGCTGCGAAGTAGAGTCAGTCATTAAGGGCCCCAATATCAAAGGTGCAGGGGGGAGCTCCAAAGCACCGACGAAATAATCTGGAAACCTACAATCTTCGACCTCCCCCCACCTCTCTATCTGGCTTGCTACTTCGACTTGAGCTGCCAGAGCCGCCTGCTCTGCGGTCACGCGACGCTTGACGAGTGCCATGGCAATGAGGAATGATTTCGTGACATAAGTCGCCCGCTCCATGGCTTCCAAGGATAGCACACTTAGCTGTTTGATTCAATACCGTCACCAAGGACATACCTGCAATTTCCCATGTGTTCATCTGAGCTAAGACATCGCCGAGAATTTGTCGCGTCCGTTCGGGTTGTGAGTGGAAAAGAACTGAGCGGTAAACATGTATCTCGACCCCAAAGGTACTCCTGGCCCACTCTAGAAGTGGATCCCAGTGCTCTTTCTGCAACTTGACCAATGGCTCAGGATCGTCGTGATGAAAACTAAACACGCGTCTAAGTGCCGTTCAATCTCGCCAGGTAATAGCGTACCAGATAGTGTCCGTGTCTAGGTAATTTAGTAATGCTTCCCGAACCTTGGGATGAGTTTCTTCGTCACGAAAAGTGTCGATGGCTCTGGATGCGATAGACGTCTAAAAGACATGAAACCCCGTATTAGTTCTGGACGAACTGCCTACCATGGGAAGTGTATGCGGTTTCAACAGTGTCTCCTGGTTTTCCCATTCATTGGCAATGAGCGTGGCCACCAAACGCCTGTTCTCTGGTAACAACAGTGTATGCCCGGATGGAGTCTTCAATGCACGCTTGTCCAGCGTGACAACAATCCCATCTGCCCTGGTGTCAATGCCAACAGTCTTCCAGAAACGCTTCAGCGTCTTCTCGGCGCCTTGGGATGGGATTGAGCACAGGCTACCAAATTGGCGGATAACGTACGGTTAGTTTCCGAAACTACAGGACCTTCCTGTGCTGTGGTGGCATAGTTCCGAAGGGAGAGCGATGGTGTCCGAGAGACTCGCGCGGAGGTCCGAAAGACGAAACTTGGTCGGAGCCAACATAGCGGACCGCGGTAGGACATGGTCGCGCACTGGGACAGCACGCAAAACCGTAGGCCTAGAGCGCTCACGTGAGCCATTGAAGTGACGTCACGTGTAGAGGGTCGCACTGGACCTCTCCCGGACAACGTGTGCGTGGGCGATGAAACGGAAGACTGCTACTGCACTTTCAGACGCAGGCAAACAGCCACGGATCTCCTCTTTTTTCGCCGGTCAACCTTCTTCGCAGAAACATATACACTCCACTGAGACCACTATCGACTTGACCCTTGAGGATTCAGAAGTTGACGAACAGCCGCCAATCAAGAAGCTGAAGGTCGCAAAGAGAGTCTCGCCTGCGGATCAATGGCGCTTTGACAGCGCAAGAAAGCCTTCGGCCGAGAGACCCGTCGCGAGGGACCACGCCGACAAGAGACGTCACGAGGAATTCAAACGTGTGCTGCTCGCAGAAAACAGCAGTTTTGCACGTCAAAGATGTCACCAATCCATGGGAACCCAGTCATCTGACGACGGGCCTCTTCAGGAAGAAGAGGAAGAAGCCTCCGAGTCTGAGGCTCAGGATGAAAGATTCAATAATTTGACAGAACTTTTTTCCCACAAGGGCAAGGCCAACAATGCAAAGGGCAAGGGCATGTCGGGTGAGCTTGGCCCCGGTGGGCAGCCATACACACCGGCTGAATTACAGGCAAGTTCGGTTGCCTGTTTACTTGTTGTTCTTACCTTTTGATCCAATCCTAGGCGTTGAGGTTTATCAAGGACCACCCGGGTGTGGTTTTAATGATTGAATTGGGGTACAAATATTATTTCTACGAAGAGAGCGCTTCAGTATGACGTCCTCACTCGTCGTCTAGCAGCATTATTCATTGTCATCACTAGATCGCCAGCCAGGAACTTGGCATAGTCGCATACCGTCGTCGGAATCTGCTCACCGCTTTCGTCCCAGTGCACCGACGTGATGTACATCTTAAAAAGTCAGTCTGCCGCTGCCCGCACTCTTAATGTTCCTCACGCAGGATCAGGCTTCTCTCCCAAGGATATAAAGTAGGAATCGTCGAACAGATGGAGACCGCAGCAGTCAAGAAAGCCAGTGAAACCAGGAACACGCTTTTCGAAAGAAAGTTGACTCATCTGTACACGGCAGCAACGTGAGGGACGCAAAGCATCCATTTGCCAGACATTGACCAATATTCTCAGGTATGTTGATGAGCTTGAATCCGTTGATGATTCGGATAAGCATGGAGCTCCGCCGCTTGTTTGCTTTATCGAAGTCCCCACGAGCGGCAACACCTCTGAGGACCACGTATCGATAAGCATGATCGCTATCACACCTAGCACAGGAGATGTCGTCTGGGATGAATTTGAAGGTGTGTTGGAGCGCCTCTGATCTTTCTTACTTTGACGCGAAATGGGTTAGACACTATCATGCGGTCTGAGCTTGAGGTCAGTCCTAACACGACTTTCTTCCACCAATCGATCGTGCTTACGGATATTTAGACCCGTCTGGTACATACTCGACCGGCCGAACTGGTGCTTCCTGCACAGGGCCTGAGTAGGCTCACCGAAAAGGTCCTCCGTCACTTCGCTAGGTCAATATTTTTATAACCCATCCTTAAAAGACTAAACCTGTTCTTCAAGTTCTATCCACAATGGGCAAAAAATCCGTATCGAGCGCTGCCAGAACAATATGGAATTCTCTGTGGCGTTTGATTTCGTGACAGGATTTTATTCTGATAGGCTTAAAGCCAACTCTGAGGATCTTTCAATGGGTAAGCTACTCCCTGCGTTAGGTAGAGAGTGACTTGTTAGCGATACTTTCCAGACGGCGTGCTTGCGGTCGTTGTAACCCTCCCCCAGCAGGTTGTAGTTGCATTAGCCCACACAGTCAACTACCTCTCTTCGTTTCACATCGCGGATGCATTCCTGGGTGCCAGGTTCTTCACGAAGTTTGCGAACAGAACACACATGCTTCTGAACGCTAGTACACTCGCAAATTTGTTCGTGCCCTAAACATTGCTAGGCTCGTGTTTGATTGGCGGTGTAGGGAGGTATACCAAAACCAGACAGACTATACTGCCACAGGATCCCTGATGTGGATCCTTAATCGTACATCCACTAAATTTGGTGCAAGATTGTTGAAGAGCTGGGTCGGTCGACCACTCACGGACAAGCGGTCGGTCTTTAAATTGTTCCCGTAGTATGGAAATAACCTCCGGATGTTCAGGCTACTCCAAGAAAGGAATGATGCCGTCGAGGAAATAATCACCAGTTCGTCGGAAAAGCTTGTTGCTCTCCGACAGGCCTTAAAGAAGCTACCGGACCTTGCCAAGGGATTGTGTCGGATTCAGTATGGCAAAGTCAGATTTCCCGCACTGTGGTTCTTGGCCCCTTAACTCAAAAACTCTCAGTGTTCACCCCAAGAACTTAGCATCTTGCTACCAGCACTAAAAAGGGTCGCCACGGCATTTGATGACTTTGAGGAAGCTTCTTTGGCGGAGTTCCACTCTAACTTGCTGAATGAGATAGTCCTTTCTTTACCGAAACTTAAATCCCCGGTTTTGGGATATCTACGGGCAATCTCTCTCAAGAATGCTGCTGGGGGGAGGAAAGAATCTTTATGGACAGACACTCAGCGGTTTCCGAAGCTTGCAGAATATATCTTAGTGAGTCTTCTCTAACTCATTCGTACATTGGTCGATTGAACTCCCTAGATGATTCAAACCGTTGAAACAGAGCTCGAAGAGGAGCTAAAGAGAAGTATGGTGTATTCCTCCTGTTTAGATTCGAGCATTGACTGGCTGGCAGTCCGCAAAATTCTTAGAATGCCATCTCTGCAATGGAGCACTGTGCTAGGGGTTGAAGTATGTAGCATGTCTCACGGTTTGCACGGATCTCTAATATTATCCAGTTCCTTGTGGAGCTGAAGAAGTCCGAAAACAAAGATCCCCCAGTGAGCTGGGACTTGATCTCAAGGTAAATGCGCATATATGCGTGTACAATGCACTCCTATGTTTTTCTCCCAGCACAAAGTACCGTAGACGATATCACACACCTGAGGTCAAAAGGCTGGTCCAGGAGAGGGCAAGATATAAGGAGTTGCTTGCTGCAGAAGCAAATAAGGCGTATAGTGCCTTCTTGGATGAGATTGCTCAATCCCATTATTCCCTGCTGCGAGACGCTATTAACAAACTTGCAGTCGCGGATTGTCTCCTCAGCCTTGCTCACGTTGCATTGCAGGATGGTTACGTACGACCCGAGCTCACAGACGAAGACAGTCTTGACGTTATAGACGGCCGTCATCCGATGGTCGAAGCATTGAGATCCGATCCGTTCGTACCCAATTCCATATCGATGGGTGGAGAGTCTGCCCGTAGTGTCATCATAACGGGCCCGAATATGGGAGGAAAAAGTTCTGCAGTTCGAATGGTCGCCCTAATTGCTATTATGGCACAAATTGGATCATACGTCCCTGCGAGGGCCGCTAGGATTGGGATGTGCGACACAATTATGACAAGAATGGGCGGTAGGTGCCAAGCTTCTCCTACTCGGACACCTAAACTGAAGTTGAGTTAGCTTCTGATGAGTTGGCGCGTGGCCGCTCGACATTTATGGTTGAAATGGCGGAGACAAACGAAATATTGAAGACAGCAACCCCAAAGAGTCTCGTGATTCTAGATGAACTTGGGAGGGGAACGTCAACTGCGGATGGCGTGCGTATTTTGGCTCTCGCAAACGGCCTCAAGAATCGCTTATCTAGTTGTAGATGGCAATCGCCGACGCAGTTCTTCAACATCTTGTGGAGAACACCAAATGCAAGACACTGTTCATCACGCACTATCCCCTCGTCGCCGTCGATTTGGAGCGGCGATTCCCTGATGGCGTTCAAAACGTGCACATGGGATACACGACAGACAGCCGTATCGATGGCAGAAGAGACGTAACGTTCCTCTACCAATTAACAGATGGCCTTGCTGAAGAATCCTTCGGGGTAGAATGTGCCCGACTCGCGGGCATTCCGGAGCACATTCTCAGCGTAGCCGCAGAACGTTCTGAAGTATGCCGAACTTCCATCGAGTCCCGCAGCAAGTTGAACAGGTGAGTCCCAAGTGTCATTAAACGTCTTTGAGTCGGCTTAGGCGTTTGCTTCCCAGAGTACGACGATGTGCCCAACTCATTGGACAATGTCTCACAAAGCGTGATCTTACTGCACTTCAAGCACTCCGTGCGAGGATTCCACCATCGCCACAGGCATAGGTGGTGAATCCGTGTGGGCCCCGCACTTACTAACCATAGGATCTCTGCTGAACCAGTTTCCACCGAACGGGCCGCCAAAAATTGTGTCAGTCGTGTGGTACATAAAGTCAATAGATCACACATGGTGGAACAGCAGGCCTCGTTCATATGCGCCTCCGTCGACATATCCGCCGATTCTTTCTGGAGATGGAATTAATGTAGAAAGCATTACTAGCTATTTCACCACAAGGCCTGGTTTCTCGTCATTCTTGCAACAGATCTGTTTTCATGGGTCCGAGTCTGTCATGCCATTCAAGATTGCTTTGCGTTTCTCTACTTGCACTGATCATGAGTGACAGTGGGCTCTATTTGACGGTACGCTTGAGTACCTGCGAGGACGATTGCTCGAGGTGAGGTCACTTGAGGCTTGGTTTGGCGAGCTTGACGAACGGAGACGCGTCCCCCAGCAGTCCAGCACGGTCGTTGTCGAAGGAGAGTCGAGGACTCGACTTGCGGAACCCAACAGACCATAACAAACCGATTTGGGCTGAAAAATATCCGACGCTAAATTGCGAAGGGACTCGAGTAAGATGTCCACGACTCTGCCATTATTCTGGAAGTTGTCCTCGACATCGAAAAAGGACCGCATCGACGCGTCCGTCAAGCTTATCAGCACACTTGAACAGTTTCAGGCCCTCCATGTCCCTCAGTCCAAGTCGGATGGCTCTGACAATGAAGGAGGGAGCGGCTTGAACGCGTTAAACTCGCAGGACGTCTCTTATTCAATACGGCGACTTGTCCGAGGCTTGGCAAGTCCCCGAGAGAGTAGCAGGCTTGGGTTCAGCGTGGCCCTCACTGGGGTGTGTCTTTCGACCGGGATCCGCCAACGCAGCTAATCGCTCGTTGCAGTTGCTCTCCCGGATAGATACCGTTACGTGCGCACAAGTGATCGCTCTCATCGTTGATTCCACCAAACGACAGGGATCCATGAACGGACAGGAGGAGAGAGACGCCTTGTTTGCCCGATTGTTCGGGATCACCGCAGTGGTGCAGTCTGGGCTGCTCGTGCGCCAAGAACCGTTACCCAGCACCTCGTCCTCGTCCTCGACTATGTCTGTCTCGAGCTTGGAATCATATACATCGATTGTGACTCACTTGCTGGAAATTGGAGAGGCAAAGTCTTGGTTAAGAGAAAGTGCTTGGTGGACGATCGGGTTGGCTATCGATGCGGTCCAATCCTCCTCAGTGCCGTGGAAAGTCGAGGCATTTGACTTGATAGTAAAGTCCGTCTATTCAAAGGACGAAGAGAGCTTCTGGACTCCCGATAAAGTGGCCATCACTCTGAAGTTGCAACCTCTGACGCCGAACCATGACTGGAACGCAGTACTCGCCCCTGTGTTCAAGGGACGGAATATATTCTCGCCCGATAATCTTTTGTCTCTTGGTAGGATATTAAAGGTCGGTTCACGACGTTTTATACCACGAAGAGTTGTTCATGTGGGACTGTTCGCATACAGGAATCCGCTGTGGATGACGAGGACACCTCAAACCGGAACACAGGATCATGGAAACCTCAGCTCCACGTTGCTTGGGATATTATATTCGACCAACTACTCCCACCATCCGGCTCAGTACACGTTTCGCAAGGTTCCTTCAGCGAATTCTTTCGGATAGCCGTGGACGGTAAGCGCTGTACCGTTTAATTGATATATTGTCTCACACCCAGAACAGAAACCTTGTTTTCACCTTCCTCTTCACCCGAGAGAAAATACTGGGGGTTCCAAGTATTCAAAAAAGCTCTGGCACGAGTAGGAACCACCGAACTTCCCATGCTCTTTACTAAAAATCTCATGCGGTCTTGGATCAACCATCTCTCGAATAAAGACCGTTATCTACACAAAATCTCGCTCGATGTGGTACGTTGTATGGATCGCCCGCCCGTTCATGGGAGGGGGTTGTTGACATATGTGAAAGGCAAAGCACATCCAAACGCTCGTTCAAGCCTCTCCGTCGCTTGGGTTTCCCTTGATTCTCCAGTTGACTGGTGTCAACGGAAGTGGGCAGTTCGACAAACTGACAGGCACAAAAACAATCGAGTCGATACTGACGGTGATGGACTGCGCTGGCATTAAGAATTATATCCTTTCCTTACTTGAACAAGTAAATTCACCAAAAGGCACAGAAGAGTACGTGTTTTCTGCCGTTCGCATCGAGCAGGGAGCTGAGATGCAGAGCGACAGGGAGCCTTCCGTGCTGAATGCTCGGCGGACGTGGATTGCGGACCAATTTGCAGCACTCATTCGCAATGGTTCAATTCCAAAAGATGACGAATGGCTACAAACTGTACTTGATTTCTACGTCGTCAATGGCCTTTTCGTCGTTCGCAAAAAGTCCAAAAGCAGTCCCATCCATGCGGTGTGTTTGAATCCATCCGTGTCGTTGCTACATGGTTGCATTGATGGTAACGGACTAGTTGCATACATCCCCTTCGCCGCCATTCTCGGAGGCTGCTCGACAACACTATCGTGACAGGCTTCTTAGCTGCCTGGCTGCTCTTAATGCTTACCCTACGACTGTGAAGCAGGGTTCGTTTACCTTTCGACTGCGACGTACAATGTTATTTACACGGGAGACAGGCGAACGCACCCACAGGGAAACGAGCGTTGCATCTGACGGAGAGTTCTGGATCTCCAAGATACTTGTGACCATTGTTCTGTTGGATAAGGACTCCGAACATGTCAAGCCGATAACAGCTCCTGGTGAAGAAGTATGGGCACTCCTTGCCAAGATAGAGAAAGCAATCGACCAAGCAAGAAAAGTGCGATCCACTTCTCTTTTCTACTTCACCGGGACCTGACTTTCATGACCCTCCAGAATGACGACGATAAGAGGGAGATTGCAAGGGGGGTTGAATTAATTCTCTCCTCGTCCCTACTTCAATATCGTTGTGGGGAAACAGACAGTCTCGAGAGCATCGAGGTCCGTGTCCTTCCACTGCCGATGTTTCCTGATACCTTAACAGCATGTTATATCCAGACTATCCTCAAATCAGCCTCCAAAATGTTTTCGGGCGGGAAGGCGCCAAAGACCTCGAAGAGATCTAAATCCCAGCCCAGACAGCCTTCCGATGCCGAACCATCACCGATAGATATTCTCGTAGACGTGATTATTGGTCTCCTAGAAAAGGCGAACGCGTTCACGCGATCAGTTGCTAACGAAACCTTTTCGCGTGTCACGAGTGCTGTGCAGGAGAGCACCATGGATCTGATTCTTAGTGTGAGTGATTGGGCTTCAGCTTATTTCACCTATGGTTGTCATTACGAGCGCTCTGTAGCAATTGGAACGGCGTGATCCAGGCGAGTTGGTTGGCCCAGACGAAGAAATGCGCAGTGATAGTGAAGGCAGTGGCGACGCAAGTGATGAGGAGGAGAATGAAGAGGGTTCAGATGAAGAGGGTTCTGAAGAGAGCAGCCCTGAGGATGAAGACGAGGCAGACACTAAACAAGTACGCGAAAAAATCGAGGGTGTGCTGAAGGCGAGCAGGTTGGATGTCGGGGAAGATGGTTCAGAGGGGGACTCTGACGAAGAACTCATGGACGATGAACAGATGATAGCGCTTGACGACGCTTTTGCAGACATTTTCCGTACCAGGACAGAGGAACGAAAATCCAAAAATGGTTTGTGGGCTACCTCGCGAAGCGTTCTTATACTCAAGTGATATGAAGGGATCGACGCCCAGCGAGATGCAACGCACTTCAAGAACAGAGTTCTCGATCTCGTGGACATCTTTGTCAAGCGGGAACCTCAGAGTCCTCTCAACATTCGACTCATCCTACCATTGATTGAACTCGCGACCAAGAGCGGCACGGACGAACGCCAACTAGCCGATAAGGCAGGCGGCATCCTCAAAGGTCGACTCGCGAAGTCCAGGGATTTGCCCGCCACCGTGCCACCAGACGAGGTCGAGACTGTGCTTCGAGAGGTACACCGGCGAGCCCAGCGGTCGCATGCGTCCAATGGTCTGGCCCTGCTCAATCAAGCCAGTCTTTACCTATCCAGAATTCTGGTATCTCTGAACGAAGAGGACGTGGTCGTCGTGGTGTATCATGAATCTCTCGACGATTACATGTCGCGGAAGGCGTCACAACTCGCGTTCAGCTTCTTCCAAGATTGGATACGTCGGTTCCCTGCGCTGGGGTGGAAAGCGCGTGGCAAGGTTTTGGAGTCGTCTTCCAAGGCGATTAATCTGTACCGGACATGTCAAGCATTTCAACTCTTGCATATCGTGCTAAACCAACCAGACAAGGTTTGTGTGATCTGCTCGCCCGAGGACGACCGATGGTTACTCACCAGTCGCAGGGAGAGGAGCCGGCGGCGGCGACCGTGTTCCAAAAGAAGTTGCAGAAAATAACACTCGGCATGATCACACGTTGCATCGACGACCCCCGTGGCCTATCGCCGACCCAGATCAAGGACCTCTTGAAGCCCGTCCTCCTCTGCATCCGTCAGAGTCACAAACCTACCGAACCCTTGACCAGCCAAGTCTGGGACTCTGCCGCGTGGAAGACGCTTCACGACCAACTGTCCTCGAGCGATCGTTTTAAATCATCATCCCCAGTACTCACAATGTGCCGCCAGGTAGAGTCCGCTGCTGCCCAGTCCAAGCAAGTGGTCGGAGAGAAACGTAAGACGGAATCGGACGGGCCAACTTCAGATACTGACCCGTCACAAAAATTCAATCGGAGGAAGCTTCAAAAAAGAAGTAAATCATAGCATACGATTCGATGTGGTCGTCGGTACATCGTTCCTTTGTTGGAGTCGGGCATTCGAGCGTGTATATGATCCATGTCTGCTCGTGCATTTCAACTTGGGTTCAGCTGCGAGCAGCTGGTCCCCGGGATGCCATATCAACAATCGCCTGTTACTAGAAGTTTGCTCACCAACCAGAGTCAAAAAGGTCTGCACCATGTAGCCCGGGCGTTCGGGTTCGTCGCAGAGCGGAGTCGAAAGGTCCAACACAATCATGTCGCGTCCATCGACGCCTGGCACGCTCAACAACCATCCCACAAAGAAACGCAAAGTTGCCCCTGCCCATCCCGAACCATCACCAGCCCCGTCCGAGTCCAATCCGAACGCCAACCCGGCAGCCAACGTCGTCCTCCCCGCCCGCAATGACTTCTTTTCGCGTCCACGTCTCACCATCTCCCGCTTCCCTACGTTCCCAGACACGCCCAACGTCACCTATCACACCACAGAGCAACTCGCCATGAACAGGATCGGGTTCCGCTACGTCCCGGCAGGCGTCGCACCTCTTGGCTCCACTCTGCCTTGCCGTACCATCGAGAGCGCTCCCCCGTCCTTTCGCGTCAGCTGGGAAGACCGCAGCGCGTTCGTAAAGGTCACCCCGGACGGCCTTGGTCTCCTTGGCGAGCGTGGGTTCCGCAGTGCCCGCTGCAACGCGCCAGTCAGAGAAGGCGCGTGGTACATGGAGGTACGTATAGAGTGCGGCGGGGGCGATCGCCCACCAGATCCTCCCGACGCCAACATGCGCGAGGGCAGCCACGTCCGTCTCGGCTGGGCGCGGCGTGAGGCGCCCCTCAACGGGCCTGCTGGGCTCGATGGTTACTCCTATGGGTACAGGGACAAAACCGGTGAGAAGGTAACGCTATCTCGTCCACGTCCGTACGGTCGGAGCTTCCGCACGGGGGACGTCGTCGGGATGTACATCTTCTTGCCCCCACAGCGAAAGCCGGATCCTATGGACCCACATGACCCTGCGCACCTGAAACGGGAACGCATTCCCATCGAGTTCAAGGGCCAAGAGTACTTTGAGAGCCTCGAGTACCCTCAGAGCAAGGAGATGATGAAACTCGTGGACTTTTCCAAAAAGGTGTCCGCTACGGTCTCTTTGCCTTCGGCTCCTCCCAACAAGAAAGCGTCAGGCGCCAAGAATCTACCGGAACGCAAGGGGCCCGGAACAGAGACTCCCGCATTGCGACCGCTCCCCGAATTAAAAGGCTCACACATCGCGTTCTTTGTCAACGGAGATTGTCAGACGGTTGCCTTCAGCGACCTGTACGACTATCTTCCATTGCAAACGACGCCCGCATCACGAAAGAAGGACAAGGAGAACTCAAAGAAGCGTGCCAAAGAGGGTGCTCCACGAGAGCACAAGGAGAACCCTTTTGATGACGGGACGCTCGGCTATTATCCATTCATATCGTTATTCAACTATGCGCGGGTGAAGATCAACCCTGGCCCTCATTTCGAGTTCCCACCCCCTTCCGACGTCGAGGGTTTCCTCTCGAGCTCGTCTGGAGAGGACGTCAAGCCCTTGCCACAGCGCACCTGGCGGCCAATGTGCGAACGTTACCCAGAGTTCTTGCAAGAGCAATGGGACTTCGACGAACGGGAGGAAGTAGAAGCGAAAATCGACGCGTCATCCAAGGCACAGAAAGAGAAAGCAGAGGCGGAAAAGAAAACGCAGAAAGAATTGCGCAGACAGGAAAATGTTGCCAAGAAACGTGCGAGGGATGCAGAGCTGCGCCATGCGTCCGTTCATACTGCTTCGCCTTTGCGTGAGACGTCTGTCGCCCAAGACGACCCCGCGGCCATGATGGACGATCGATTCGGACCGTCCGTGTCTTCGCTGCTTGCGCCTGCATTGGTCGTTCCGTACGATGTCGACCAGGCGCATTCACCCGCGCCCACTGTTGCATCTAGCGTGGATTACCACCACATCCCCGAGACAGAAAGTGGGTACAATTCTGACGCATTGGAAGGAACTGGTGAAGGCGAGGTAGACCAAGAGGTAGAGATAGAGGTAGAAGACGATAGGGAGATCAACATACCAATCGTGGACCTCGAACTAAGCGACTTGTTATGAATATTATTAACACGACTACGAATGAGCCATGTAATGTTCGAGCAAATACGAAGAGGACGAAGGAAAGGAGATGCTGTAGCATCAGGATCCCGCCACCCATTGTGGAGGGGGGATTCGAACCTCATACCTGCCAAAACCATGGAGATATTGCCTTGGCCGACGAAGAACGAGACGTACCCCACGCTCTCACCCACGCCCTTTTCTCTTTCTACCCGAATGTCGAACACCATTTCTCCCGTGCTTGGTTCCCAGTAAACCGCACACCAGTTTCGTCGTGCCATTATGTGCTTGTTCTTCACTCGCATTGTCCCATCAGGTTCGTGGGTAAAAAGTGGCAACTGGGAGACAGAGTGAGTAACGGAAAGCGGCGCAGGGATAATCTCAGGACCATGGTTTCATCCGTTTCCGTATGGTGCAGCGTCTTGTGCGTCTTGGTAGCTAACGAAGAAACCATGGCGACAACCGGGCTAGGGGGCCTACGAAAAAGGTCATGCATTCGAGAGGACTGTGCGGATGCGACACGCACGGCGTGTTGACGATTGCACTGGTAATGATATTGACCATATACCGATAGTCTGCGGCGGGTGGAACATCCGAATGCCTGTTTCCATTTTGTCGAGAAAGGGTCTTCAAAACACCGACAGCGGCGCAGTGGACGTCTCCCGACAAGAACGTAATACGGAGGCGTCTCGTCCTTGAAACACCCTGAAGTTGTTGAATGAACCAATTGCGCTCTTTCTGGAAACACAGCAGCGTCGTTGATGTCAGTGGATGAAACACCTGTTCGCCTCGTACCTTGTGAGTCTTCGCTGTCCAGTGGTCGTTCTGTGCAAGAGTCCGCATCACCGAGGCATCTAGCTTATATGATCAGAAATTACATACCAGATCGTCAAGTAACTCCGCGTCAGAGTTGAACTTGTTGACGATCCCAGTGAAAGCAATACCGCTCCGTCCAAGCGCAGTGAGGGGGTTCATCTTGGATTCCAATGCGTGCTCCAAGAATACCATCCGTGGGTAGGCAATTGGAATGCCTGAAAGAATCAAGTTAACACCACTTGCGATACGTGGGGAAAGATCAGCGCACCAAGTTGTATAATTAGATGCTCTACATGAGGGGGCATCGAGCTGATTGCCTCCATCACTCTTTGGTATTCGACATCGCTGCAGACCCTATCCTTCGTTCGTTCCGCTCTTGATCCGAATCAGACGAAGGCACAATCCAAGGGAAGCTCTAGACTTGCCGACAATCCAACATCAGAATTCGTATCGTTGGACCCATGTAGGCAAGGTAAGAGTGAGACGGCAACCCAACATACGGTCCCTGAGCACCAAGAATCAAGGATTTAAAAGGATGAACACCTCTGCGGTCATCCAATCCATCAACGTATGCTATGAACATTGATCAGTCAGGCTGTGACAACCGTAGTGTTGTGCCGCACGGTTTATGAAGCATTGAAATAGCAAATAGAAGAAATAGCCCCGGGACCCGACTCTACAGGAGGAGATTAATGGACGCAATTGATTGCGTCAGACGACGTACGCAAGAAAAACTGGCGAGGATTGTAGCTCATCAGGATCTGAGTGTAACGTGAGCATGCCGTATGAACAAAGACAATAATGTTTGCTCACAGCTCCCAAACCCATCAATCTTCACGAATAAATGTGGTAAACGGAGTGCGACGGGATAGGAAACAGACACACTAGGTCTGGCAGGGGATGTGTTAACGAGAATGTAGAGAATGGACGGTCGGAGCGCGCCTACCGTGATCGTCTAAGTTGCAGCGGCTCGAATCAGAGGCAGTTGGATGATGTATACTCTAGCACTCACCACACATGTTGAGCATCGGTCTGGTGCAGATATAGTTACTTGCAAGTGTAAAACAAGAAAATGCTCACATGGAACTATTAGCTCTCGCAAACGCGCCATTTCTGAAACACGCGCAGTAGTGGTTAAAGAAAAAACGATCCATACACGCGGACATTTCTGCGGATAAAGGATACGCCAACTTTGCTGATGGGTTCGATTGGTGGATCCAGTCTTGCATCTCTGGTTCCCTCATCAAACTTCCTGAGGCGTCAACTTTGCATCTATGTCGGCGAGCCAGGGCTTACGAGTCACAATAGAGTTGATCCCCTCCGCCAACCAGGACGTGGAAGGGTTGCTTGGCGTGTTCCCTGAGCAAGTCAAACCACATTGGATCATAACCACTCTTATACCCGGGACCCTTGAATTCCTCGTGGTTGACACCGGCACTAAACCCATTACACTAGAAGCGACATTGCAAAGTCGGGAAATCACGAGATAGCCAATGAATATGTTGAATAGCCATGAACTAGTCTACCACGTACAGAATAGGTAGCCCAGCGCATGTTCTGGTTCATCGCTGGTACATAAAAAGACAGCTGTACGCTGTTATTGATACTATATTTGATGCATAGTTCAGTGGCTCCTAGCTGTATCCGTATTGGGAACCGCCAGAAAGTGAATGTTCTAGACACAGTCATTTGACTTCTTACGCGGACAAGATGCGTACACTCACCCCCCATTACCCGCATAGACATACAACTCCTGGCCAGTGACGTGTTGCGTCTGATCGCCTATCCCGCCCAAGCTGGCTTTGTAATCTCCATGACCAAAACTCTCTGGTGCCCGCGCAAGCAATGGCGGAGAGGTCGCCGTAGAGTGCGGGTCGGCAGGGTGGGGGCCAAGATCATACGACAACACGGCGCTCTGACTGGCGCGCGGCTGTGCTCGTTCTTCGGGGTCCCATTGGTAGGTTAGTATAGGATGTGGCTCATACGAGGATCCCGAGTCGGCAGCTGTCAGTCGAGGGAATGGAAGAATAAGCAAAACGTAATTAGGATGTCCACGACAGAAACGCACTAACTATCAGCGCGGTACCGTGCCAGAGGCCATTTTCATCCACAGTATCATAACGCAGCAGAGGACCAACCATGAATTGAAGGGGCGGGTCCGTACGCGGTGCCCTTTGCATCCGGGAACGTTCAGCAGGGGGCAGCTGTGCCAGGTAAGCGGAGTTGGACCGTGAAATTGGGATGGCGATGTCTTGACGGGAACCATGTCTCGACCCCGAGTCGATGGATGATTGGGAATGAGGGTAGGGCGCTCTTGGGGGAAGGGGGGGAGGTGCCCCAGGTACAAACGACTGGTAGGCGCCAGTCAGACTGCCGTCTGGCAGGGGCCCTACTTCCTCTACTGGAATAAACCTGCCATCTGGGCCCCTCTGACCCTGCATCCAGTAGTAATGCTCATCCTGTCACGATCAGGTTGAAAGCTCGGCACGCTACCACGGCGGTGAGGGTACTTACTTGCCGAGCTCTCCTGTGAGCACGCCAACCGGTACTGTCCATGCCTGTTTATAATGCTAAGGTGCTTATGACGGGGGTGATGAAGGATCAACTTGGAGTGACGGGGCAGTGCGCTACTAGGCCGGCGTGCCACAACGCGGTCAATTCGATGATTAATACTATGTTGCTCGCAGGTCGCAACTTCGAGCTGGTAGTGTGCACGTCTACTACCGATCAAACGGAAATCGACACTCAGCCAACGTGTTCGACAACGCTCGTAACCAACTTCCCATCCTTGACCACCGACTTGAGCATCTCGGGCACGGATTCTTCTTCAAAAACACCTTCTTCCTCTCCTTCGACGGGCAGGCTCACGTTTATAGCACTGCACTTGGCCGTGGTAATCTCAACACCCAAACACGCCTTGGAAAGGTAAATTTGACCAGAATCAGTCGAATCTACTTGGATGGTCGGAGCTGCCCCCGTGATCTGAATCTGGAATGACGGCGACTTGGTGATTGAAACGGAAGAGATCACGGATTCGACGAGAACAGATGTTTTCGTGCAGTTGACTGGCGCAAGAGTGGTACTCAGCTCGGTCAACTAATGCCCTCACGACTTACTCAACGTAACGGCATTGACCTTGCCCCTGACAACGACAGTGGTATTCTTGCACCCAAAGATGTTGACGGTTTGATTGATCTCAGCATTCGTCACCTCCAGCCCGGGCTGGTCCTCTTGATATTCCTGCACGCCTCATGAGTACTCGAAATGGATTCTCGAGGCTGCCAGCTCACAATCAGCCATTTGTTCCCTTCTAAAGCAAACTTGAAAGGCTTCTTTCCCATCAACGCAGAAGGCTTCGCGGGTTTTATAGGTTTCTTTGCTCCTGCGGGGGTTCCATGAATACAAGTTTGGTTATGAAACAGCAGGCACGGACCTCCTGCGCCACTGCCCGCTGGAACAACGCCGCCGGCACGCAGAACTGGATTCTTGTGTGTCATCTCGCTCTTGTCGACTTTCCTTAAACCTTTCGTTACCTCCTCGCCGCGGTTGAGCTCGGCAAACACAGCAGCAACGCCCCCTGCTGCTGGGGCAGATACTGGCGGCGCACTGGAAGGTGGTGGTGGCGGTGGCGGCGGCGGAGGGGGCAGAGGGGAAGGGGGGGCTTCTCCAGGCGTAGGAACCACATATTCGGAAACGTGAACACCCTATGGCGACGGTCAACATGACGGTGGGAGTAACATGACACAACTGACACTAGGATTCCAAACTAGGCCCGTCGGATGGTTCTCTAGAACATAGCGTTTCATTCCATCCAGAACGGCGATGAAGGCGTCGACCCATTCAGCGTGGCGGGCATCCCTGGGGACCACAAACCAATGATCTGTCACCTGGGAAATCAGATACACAATCGTACACACTTTTCTCTGAGTTCCTTGAGGATCCTGTTCGAGTAGTACATGGTTGATTCCTTGATATCCGTGATGAATTGTGCCGGCTTAGGGGCCTGGGACGAGATGCCCATGAAGGATGTGTGCAAGAACGACTGAGCACTTACAATGGTGACCCAACCAACGCACACAGCACCCTCGGCAACAACGGTAAGATGATTGAACCATTCCCTCTCCTTCCTGCTGGCTTCTTTGGCCCGGGTAACTGCTTCAATCGAGACCTGCAATGGGTTCAGCAGCTGCTCGAAAGCCTGCTGGTCCGGCTTTTTGCATGCTCCAGCTTTGAGCAGTAGGCCACGCAACACCTGAATCGTCTGCGAAAACAAGTCCACCTGTCGGAGACATCCCGTTAAACATGATGATAGATGCTTGCTTCATAAAAGGCATACTTGGTCGATCAAAACTTGGGGGGCGAAAGAGGTGGTGAGGTCCGCCAGCGACTTTAGCGTGGCCTCAATCACGATCGCATCAAAGGCTTGGACGGTGGGCGGTATGACTGGTTGGACCACGATTGCTGGTGCAGACGGGGGTGGAGGGGCAATCGCCAGCCGGGCATCCGCAGAGCTGGTCACCGTGCTGATACTCTGCCTTCGCGTATCACCTCTCGCGTCCGCGATATCTTCAAACCGGGAGACAACTGCTTCCAGCCTCCAACCAGTGGTATGAGTATGCTTGGACGAGACAGGAGAGGATTGCCTACCGTTTGGCTATCGTCGCGAGGGTGTATATATGGTTTTGCGTAACAGACATGGCGATGGACACTGAGCGTCGTAAATTCTGGGTAGTCCACTCGACCTGCGCAGCGAGCGGAGTGTCCTGTCAACGTCCAAGGTTCGGTTACTACGACACTGCCGCTCACGAAGCCCTAGAGGCATGTGTACACAACCAAGCTACTAGTCTTCCCCCAGATCCTCTTGCTCAGCTCTTTGCTTGGCCTTCTTTTTCGCTTTTTTACGCCGCTGGCGTTCCCTCTCGGTTTGTTTAGCACGGTTCAACTCTCCTTTGGAGAGACCGGGGTTGTATAGTTTGTCCAACTATGGTACGGGAAGGCAGCCGGCCAACGTGCATCAGCACTTTTCGTGCACGTTCATGCAGGAATATATCATGACACGCCTTTTCCAATAAACGTCGCCTAGCCAGCATTCGGTTGGTGGCTAGAGAACGGGTCTCCTGACATGCCACACGGAAACCAGTGGGTTTATGAAGAAGCTGAACATTGTTTTCTGTTTTATTTATCGACTGTCCACCAGGACCGCTCCCTGCGGGAAATGAGTAAGAGTCGAGACGTGGTTGGCCACAGACCCACCTCGCACAAATGATTCCACCAAGTCCTCCTCACGCAACTCCGGAATCTTTCGTTGTTTATGGGCTTTCTTGAGTGCGGAAAAGTTGCGGGGTATCGGCGTATTAGGCAGAACAGCATTTCCTGTGTGTCTTGCATGAGCCTCAGAACGGGTCATTCGATCTGTAAACGGTGACATTACGTTGTTCCATCCTTGTCCATCCTACGTGCCCGACGACTGGATTGAAGTGACAAGGGATCCTTGATGGTGGCATTGTCGCCAATTTCGGTCTCTTCTGTGATCCGCAATCCTGCAAAGGTGTTAGCGTTCTAGCTGAGATGCCACTGTACACGGTGCCCACTCCAAGCGGCCTCCCCGGAGTGTGTTTCGACCCTCGCGGCCTGAACCACGTTCCTGCGCAGCATTGCAGCGAGGTCCTTGGCAAGCTGTGCTTTGGCTTCTACTTGAACCGGATCGTTCCGTGATATGCCATCCAAGGCCAGCGTGTCTGTGCGCATCTGGATCCGGAAGGCTTTGAACGGGTCAGGACGGTGACAGGGAGGCTGGCAGGCAAACGACCTCGCTGTATGGGTGCATCGCCTGAGACAGCGTCAGACGGCGACGGGGGAAAAAGACTGTCCGTATACCTGCAAACGTCGACGCGGAGGCCCGGAGGAGGTCGCGGTAGGCTGCGCGTGCGGCGGCTCTGAGGCTGGGCGCGACGGACATGGAGGCGTGTTGCCAACGAAAATTTCCTTTTTCTTCCAGCTAATCGGGTGGCCAATCTGAGATCGGCCAAATGCGGTCGGCGCAAGACGCGCTCCCCTTTTGGACGCGTCGCGCGTCCGTTGAATGGGCCGTAAACACACCGGATCTCTGCCCCCACCAAAAAACGAGTAGCGGATAGAAAAATGCAACTTCAAAGCCTCCATTCGAACAAAGGCAGATATGTGGGACTCCCAACAAATTTGCAGGATTATTGATCACGTTTCGCGTGGAACTACCGCAGAACTTTTGCAGTCTGCTGATCCACCATCTCCGTCCGCGTTTTTCGTTCTTTTGGTGGTATAACATCCCGTTCGAGGTCCGGACTGACCACCGCACACACGCCAGCGGTCTGCCGTTGACTGTGCAACAATGGCCAGTCGTATTATCCTTATCTCAAATAGCGACTCACGTGACTGCCGCGAATTGAGTTTGTTGACTGCTCAACGCGCCCTCGGAGTTTCAACACCTTTCTCTCTTAAACCACTACTATCTCTCACAGGACTTTTCCGCAATTCCTTCTCCTGCCGGGCACTCGAGCTCCAAGAGAAACAGCAAGCGCACTCGTCAATTCCTCTTCAAATCTTTCAAGATGTCCGCAAGGAAGTCATCATCCGCTGCAAAGACCAAGAAGGCCGCCGCCGCCCGACCCGCCGCTACGCATCCGAGCTGGATTGAGATGATCAAGGTTAGTATATCTCTCCCCTTCTCCTCCCACATACCATCCGGGTTCCCTTTGGCATGACATCACCACTGGCCGCCATATGAGTTGCTTGACGTTATACCTCCGAAAAGCCAGGGCGGAGGGGACATGTCCTGCCCCCTTCCCCCTTTACGTGCGGCTGACTTTGGATGATGGCACAAGACACCGACATGCCTCCTGCTTGCTCTGTACCTGTGTTCCGGTAGTGATTTCGCTCCCTGACCTCGCTTGACCCAAAATAGGAGTGCATTACAGCAAACCTCGAAGACTCTCGCCAAGGCGTGTCCCGCCCCCACATCAAGAAGTGCGCTTCCCAAACAAACACCCGAGTGATCTACTTACTGAGTGATGGCCAGATACGTTGAGGAGCAGTACAATCTCCAGATTGGTAATGCTCAGAGCACGCAGTTGGCCCGAGCCATTGCCACTGGCGCCGAGAAGGGCATCTTTGTGTTGCCCAAAGGTGACACTATCTGAGTGTTTTGCGTGTGCATACTCATGCTAGTGATCAAAGGCCCCGCGGGGAAGGTCAAACTCCCTCCAAAGAATGCGAAACCCGTAGATACGTCGGCGTCAAAGGAGGTCCGTGCACTTGGTTACCACGTGACCCCCTGACTGATCCCATGCCTTCAGAACAAGCCTGCCAAGGCCACCGTGCCAAGGTCCGTACCGAAAGCGCGACCTGTCAAGACGGGCTCTACGAAGGCGACTGCCGTCAAGTCTACTTCTACTAAGAAGGTGGCAGCTAGGACAAAGACTGCTACTGCCGTCAGGGGACCCCATAAGAAGGTTACCGAGAAGAAGCCCGAGGTTGCCAAAGCGTCGAAGCCTACTACAGCGAGGGCTGTTGCCGGCAAGTCTCCGAAGAAGGTGCTCGCCGGCAAGAGGGTTGCGCCTGCCAAGAAGACGACCACTCTCTCGAAGCGAGGGAGTGCCAAGAAGGTTGGTAGCATGAAGCGTGTGTTCCACGAATCAACCTGACATCCCGTAGGCCGTTACTGGCACGACCGCCTCTACCAAGGTCAAGGCTGCTGCAAAGAGGGCACCGACGAGCGGGAAAGCCCCTACCACTAAGAAAGTTCCATCAAAGAAGTCTTCTGCGAGGGTCTCGACATGAATATGAAGAAGGCGTGTCACACACTACACTGGTTTGGCTGCGATTTTATGGAGCTGGTCGAAAAAGTGAAACAATAACTCGTTCCGTGTTCCTACCTTACACTTCGGTTTCCGATGTGGTTGTACGCTCGTGTCTCTCGATATGCTTGTTCTTGTGCCTCTGTCCCATAGTCTTTTTTTTATTGTCTTTCTGCGCTTTATTCGGTATCTGTCCTGTGCTGTTCTTTTTATTATGCAAGCGAGTGGTGTAAAAGGGCGCGTCGCTGGGACTTTGCGGGGCAGAGCCGGCCAAGATTGCCGGGGACTGCGTTGAGTTGCCGATCGCTTGGCGCGTCTGCACCTGGTCTGGCATGTCGGAGCCACCACCACACACGCCCCGCGCAGCCTACCCCGTCTTCCTCCCCCTGCACGAGACCCTCTGGCTGTACACCAAATGCGTCCTCCACGGCCTGTTTGACGCGTTCCGGTGGGACATCGTCGTGCGGACAGCAGCAAGGTACACCCTCCCATGCCTCTCGCCTCTCACCCCCGTAACTCTCTCTGCAGCGACCCCGAGATCCGGGCCAACGTCGTCAAGTCTCTTCTCCTCAACACGCTCTCCCTGGCTTCGATCTACACCTTTGACTGGATACTCTTCCCACTCGTCCACGACCACCCCAGCTGGCTTCACAGGAACGCGGGCTGGTTCTACACCGTACTGTGGCTACTTCCCGTCGTCAGCGTCTCTTTTTATCTCAACGTCAGCACCATTCCTCTCGAGGGTGTAGTCGCTCTAACGTGGCACCCGTGCAGAGCTCATGGTGCAACACGATCGCCAAACGCACGTTTCAGCTGCAGCATGGGAACCGCGTACCACAACAGCAGCCCGTGACCTACACGGGAATGCTCAACATGCTTGCAACGTCGGCCTATCGAACCGTCATGGTCCTCACATCCATGATCATATCCTTTGCCCTCGCCACAATTCCAGTCGGGGGTCCGTTGTTGAGCTTTGCGTTCATGTGCTGGACGGATGCGTGAGTGCCGCACCGAACGTTTACTTCTGCCGGAACACGCGCAGACATTGACACCATCGATCCGTTCCAGGTATTACTGCTTCGAGTGAGTCACACCTTGATGGCACGCTGCGCAAAAGGGTATATTCACTGGCGCGTTTACGACAGGTTCATCTGGAGCGCGCGTGGCCTCTCTCTTTCGAGCAGGGTGAGATATCTCGAAGAGCGCTGGCCTTACTTTTTCGCATTCGGATTCCCTTCTGCGGCTATCTGCATATGGGGAAGTGGCCTCGCAAATGCCGCCTTGTTCGCATTGTTGTTCCCTGCAGTACGTCGCACGCCCCCTCGCTTGTCACTCGTGGTTGCGTGCGGGCGGAGCGCTGATTTTGTTTCCGTTAGTATATCATCATGGCGATGCATGCGCGGCCCGTGCCCCAGGATCCGTTCAACCCGCAAATGTCCCCTGACAAGGGGGGCGCAGTGCGCTTTCCCTCGCCATTTATCCCGATTCGGCTTCGGATATTTGCGGTGGTGATATGGCTAAACGACTTGATTGTTCGGATCCTCAGCATCGGGGGAAATGTTGGCGAACCTCGCCATAACAGAGCGTCTAGCAACTCGTCCGAGAGGGCTGAGGAAGGTGCAGGAATCGAGCTCCACAGGATTCCTCCCGGGACGAGAAAGCCACAGCAGCATTCAAGACGTCCAATCGAGGCTATTCAGGACTCACACCGACGGAAGCGGGATTAGCGCATTTTTGTCGATCGTCCCATAATTTCATGTTAAACACGCTTGTCTAATTCTTACGCGGATCTGAGGAGG
Organism: Boletellus aff. lepidospora; assembly: GCA_038094175.1. NCBI lineage: Eukaryota > Fungi > Basidiomycota > Agaricomycetes > Boletales > Boletaceae > Boletellus > Boletellus aff. lepidospora. The sequence goes on from JBBPTT010000117.1 coordinate 41,976, forward strand.
TCTCGGTATACCCACGAGTCCCTTTGCCATCGTATGCAACGTAGCGCAGTGTTTTGTGTGATGAATGTTGTCCGTGCGAGAATGCGAGCGTCACCCAAATCCGGCCCACTCGATGGAATAATATGTGACGGTCTTCTCGTCCTCGTCCCACTCGCATAACAAGTGGGCCTTTTTTGTGCCAGTTCCTAGCCTGCCATGAGCAACGACTTCCATTGGCCGAAGGGGAGTTGCGGGAGATTCGATGACAGATGCGACAAAGTGGGAGTGGTAGCGCAGTGGGTCACCTGATGATCAAGGCATATATCGCGACAAAACATCTCAGTCAAAAGAACGCCCACTTGGAAAAGCGAAAAACAAGGTGCGCCGATGTTTTCGACGCCAATGGCGGGGCAAGCGAACGATAGGACGTACCGGGATACACCAAGTACTCGCCCCCGAATTTGATGCCACCCCCCATAAAATAACTTCGCTCCCACAGATCTCGAAAGACGGCACAACGGGCGCGTTGGACAGACGATTCGGGATAGTCCCATATACCAGCGTTGCGCGCCGCGGCGATGGTCGTGAACGAATGGGGGGACGGGGCGTACCATTCGAGCGTAGACGACGATCCCGGGACGTGAACAGTGTACGGTGCGGTCGAGTTCCGCGGCACGGTCGCGCCAGATCGATGCGCGCTCGTCGTCTGCGACGCGTCGGCGGGGTCCGACACAGCGGCCGCAGCAGTGTGGGCAGGGACACCGTCGTCGGCCTCGCGTGTGCCAGGGGACGGTTCGACGGCGCCGGTCTGAAGATGTGCCCTTTTCTCTGCCCGCGCTTTGCGCTTCGAGATCGCCGCCTCGGACATGGCGCGGTCTGGAAGGCGTGCCTCCCTGGCGTCGTGTTCTTCTGCCAGCGCAAGCTGCTCTCCGACGGTGCGGCGCCGCTCCAGGTCCCACCTCGCGAGCGCATCGGGGCTCGGATCGTGGTGCGCGTTCTGGTCGTCTACCAGTACCGCGAATCCTGGGGTGTCGCGTTGGACACGATGGGTGGGACGTGTGAGCGACCTACCCTTGTCGACGAGGAGAACGACCTCCTCAGGCATGAGCAACAATGGGACTCCCAGGAACACGTTCTGCTGTGACACGTGTGGGAGGGTGCCCGTCAGGACGCCGCAGATGTGGTGGTGTGAACGGAGCGTCGCGATGTCTGGTGGACCTGCGTAAAGGACTGCGAGCTGGCGACTGCCTTGGCGTACCGTCGACGTTCCACACGTACGCCTTCTTGTTTGACACGCGCAGTGGTATCGTGGCCATTGGATGCGTGGGTGGTGCAACCCGCGTTTGAACGCTCAGATTATCACGCGTGCCATATCAGACGATCGACAGCACAAGCAGCCGCTCTAGATCTCTCCGATCCTGACACACAGACGTAGATATGGCGCTGGCTACGCAAGATGTCATCTTGTTGTTTGGCGACTCGCTCACTGAGCACGCATGGGAGCCGTATGGATTCGCGCAGCAGTTGGCAGGTATGTCTCTCAGGACACGATGTGTCCATCGATCATCCACCTGAACTGCATCTAGCTGCCTATGTTCGCAAGTTGGACGTGATCAATCGTGGTCTGGGTGGTTATCAAACCGACTGGGCCGTGCCAGTCTTTGAGCAGGTAATTCGTGGACGACGGGTATGCGATCGTTGCGTGACACGGACGCTCCATAGCTCCTTGCGAAACAGCACGAGCAACGCGGCGCACCCAAGGTGCAGTTACTGACCGTCTGGTTCGGCGCCAACGATGCTTCGTTACCTCCAAGTCCGCAACATGTCCCCCGGGAGCGCTACAAGGCCAATCTAACTCAACTCGTGGATATGGTCAAGTCTCCGACGTCGGCGTACTATTCGCCTGGTACCCGGGTCATTCTGATAACACCACCCCCGGTGAACACGTACCAGTGGGTCAAAAACGCGCGGAGTCTTGCGGAATCCAGGTCGTATGCGGAAGCTGTGAAGGAAGTCGGAGAAAAGGTGGGTGTGCCTGTGGCGGATGTGTGGACAGAAGTCTGGGAAGCTGCCGGGCGCGATGAGAGGGCTTGCGAGCGGTTCCTTTCCGATGGGCTGCACCTGAACGCTGCCGGATATGAGGCGAGTCTCCTCGAGTGCATCGCCATGAGACAGACTGAGTCGTGCGGCAGATCGTCTTCCGGTCGGTCATGAGGACGATCGAGGAGAAATACCCAGAGATCCACCACGAGCGACTGCAGACCGTGTTTCCCCCGTACGTGACCATCTGTGTTGAGACGACAAGGCCGTCTGACGGCGCGCGCAAGGTGGACCGACGTGAGTGTGGAGAACCCACGGTCCTCGCTGGCCAAGCGGTCTGCGACCGCGTAGCTCGTTGAGATCTTAGCAACCGTACATAAACACTATTGTTCATCCCAGAGCACGTGACACAGACGAACGGGAGTCGGACACCTTTTTGGCTGCTTGTTCGAGTTGTGTGACCCTACTTGACTCCTCTTCCTCCTCCACGCATCCTGGCGCGGCCTCCTCCGCCAACCCATTCTTTACGTCCAAGGTATTATCTCTCCACCTTCTCTGCCAACCGCGTCTCCCTTCACCATAAGCGAGACACGAGGCCCGTTTCAGTGGTTCAACCACCTGGGCGGACAATACCTCTTCGACCTGTTCCGCAAGTCCACCTTTGCCCAAATACTGATCACACGTTTGGTTTCTTTCCGACAGCCCGTTCTGGTCGTGATCAAAGCTCTTTCGGGCCACTTCTTCCGGTTGGTATTTATTCCATGCGTGTTCAACTTCATTCCCCCCAAGTACCAGTCCCCGACTGTACAACTTCTCCCGCGCACTGTCTGCGTCGTGCTTGACCCCCACCGCTTTATTACTCAATTATCTTACCACGTGCTTATCCTCGCCTCATGTCCTGTCTTGTAGATCGCCAGTCGAGCAGGAGACGCAGGAGAGACCATCAATACGCCATTGGACCTCAAGCGATGAATTTCTTTTCTACCATATCTTCCGCTTCCTCCCAGTATCTTAGTGCCCCCCTTGCGCCAATTCGCAAACGCAGCCAACACCTCAAACCCCGTGATGACCTCGACGACTTTCTCTCCTCTGATCTTGAACTCTCGTTCGCCTCCACTGTGTCCCTCAACTCCCCTACCCGCGACTACGTCAATGTCACTCAGGACTTTGCCCAAGACGTTCCAATGGATGTTTCTCCCATGCCGTCACGCGTCTCACGCCCGGAACCAGTGGACTTTAACAAACCCACGCGCCGGCCCCGCGCGTACACGAGCGGTGCACGTATGTTTGGCCAAGACTTGAGCAATAATAGTATCTCGACCGACTCCACAAATTCAACCTCCGGCACGCAGTCTGGCCTGAAACACACTCAACGTTCCGCATTGCCCACCGAATGGTTTTCTGCCAAGCCTTTGGAACGCACCCAGTCGTCGGGTGAAAACATATTTGCCCCCGTAAGTCGTTCGGTTTGACTCGGGTCAGCTGGATCCTACAACGTACACATCCCCGCAGCCTGTTGAAACTACAACTCTTCCTTCGGATGACGCGATGGACGTAGACCCTGCTCCAGCTCCCAATCAGGATCTCTTGAGCTCGCCTCCCCCGTCTGCTGCCCCGACAATCACCGGATTTAATATGTTTCATACCGCTGCATCTTCGTCGCAGTCGGAGTCGTCTAGCGTTGGCGCTGGTCAGCCAAAGAAGAGACGCTCCTTATCGCCCGAGGGTGTCGGTCGTGTTGAGCAGGATGATCTTTCTTCTCCTCCCCCTTCATCGCCGTCCGAACATAAACTCGAGCGTATGGGAAACGTGCCTTTGTTGTCTCACTTTAGCAAACCAAGCCTACAAGGCATTGGTGTCCCTTCAAATGTCAACAAACGCCCCCGTCGCCCTGCCTTCTCCGCCGTCGTACACCCTGCCGAGGGTGCCCGTTCCGCGTATCCTGTCATGGACTCGGAAGAAACACCTTCGCAAGGTCTCTCTCTTCCCACGTTGGGTCTTTCCCGTCGTGTTGTTTCTGCAATGCTCCCACCCAACGGTCATGATATGTCGGACGAATCATTTGATGGCCCTGACATGTCTTCCCCTGCTCAGGCATACATCAAACGCCACCAGGCCAAGACCATCCGCCGTCGCGATGGGACGGAAGACTTTAGACCTCTCACCGGTGCCAGCCCTACAGTTAAAGCGGTTTCGGAGAGTCCGTCTGCAAAATTCATGCTTGCTGGGTTCGGCGATAACGAGTCCTCGGGCAAGATTCTCCCGTGTCACCGCGTCCGCGAGGATGGTCTGATGAGAGTTGCTCCAAAGACTGTGAGTTATTTAGTGGCCCTATGAATATGCAACGCTCAAAGATTACCTCGCAGTTGGATGCCCTGCTGGACGGTGCATACACTTCTCAGATCGCCCAATTTTATGTGATAGATTGCCGCTTCGAGTATGAATATAATGGCGGGCACATCCCAGGTGCTGTGAACATCAACACTACAGCAGGAGTGGAGGAATTCCTTCTCGCTCAGAGCAGGCCTAAACCATGTGTTAGTGGTGATGTTTCGAGAAAAACAGTTTTGGTCTTCCACTGCGAATTCAGCGCCAAAAGAGCTCCAACAATGTAAAGTATCTGCTCTACTCGCGTTGCAATTTACTGAAACATTCGGTAGTGCCAAGCATTTACGTTCCAAAGATCGTGCCATGAACAACCATGTGTACCCGAAGATCCACTACCCGGAGGTGTATATTCTGGAAGGCGGATATTGCGCATACTATAAACATTCCGCTCACCGCTGCAAGCCCCAAGGCTACGTGACAATGGACGACCCCAGTCATGCGGTGTCCCGTCGCGAAGACTTGGATCAGTTCCGAAAGGCCAAGTTTGGTCGCACAAAGTCATACACGTACGGCGATCTGGGCACCAAGGTTCTCGGCATGACCCAGCAGCAACAGTCACAACAGCAATCTAAGCGCAACACTGCCCCTAGCGCTTCTCAGTTGTTCGCTGCCGCAAATGCGGCCCGTAGTCGTCGTAACGGGCTCTCCACGCTTACAGAGATCGGCAACCTCACTCTGACCGACGATGAAGAGACTGACATTGGCGATAGCCCTTGCCCACCTCCAACCAAAGGTGTTTCATCAAAGGTGAAGAGAATGGGCAGAGTGCCTATTGGACGGGCTGAGACATTCGATGCGGCCCGCATGGCGGCGTATTGATCTTGCGTCTGTCTGGCTTGCTACAGTTTTCGATACCCGTGATGTGAGCGGTCGCCACCTTCTCCCCTTTTGTGTTCAAATTTCTTGTCAAACGTCGGTCGCTGCCCGTGCAAGCTATCCCACCCATCACCGCATTGTTCATCGGAGCCATTTGGCTATTCTTTCAATTGCACCTACCCTCGGTTCGCAAGGTTTCCGTTCACCGCATGGCACGCTTGTTCTTCACGTCTTTCATGCCGCTTCATTGATTCGGCGCCATAAAAACTGTGGCGCAGTCAATCTCGAACCACACAAAATGCCACTGGCATCTTCCAATTCTATCTGAAAACACCATCTTCACGACTATAGCCAACCAATCGACCGAATTCCACGCTCTATTTGTTTTTACTATTTCGCAATTAACTGGAAGGTTTCGCCACCGTGAACCTCTTTCATCCGCACACATGCATTGGACGGTTCATCCGCCACCATCTCGATACACATATCACTCCCCATTTTCTTATTTATGGCGTATCTTGCGGCAGCTCCAGTTATTTACGTCCATCTACGCCAATTCCTCTCTACATTCATCTATGTTTTTCCTTGTTCTATTTTGTCTCATACATGCACATACACTGTTCTCCTGTTCTCCTACCTGTTCTAATTTCGTCTCTTTCTCGTATCGGACTATCCACACCATACATTCGCCATCTTGATTTTTCTCTTCTTTTGGGAACGGTTAGAAGACCGCTAGTGCGTACGGTCACGATCGCTAGGCGCATTCCTGTTTATTGGCTCCTCTTTTCTTATTTATCAACGAATGGATGGTGGTTGCATTTTTTTCCTCTCCCTTTTTCTTGTTTGTGAGATAAATTATGACGTATGACTAGTCGATGGATTCGACTGAAACTCTGAGTACTTTGGGACGTTGGTCACCAACTATTCATGGTATGGTAGGGTACGTTGGATTTCGCTGGGTGGGGGATCCGGTGCACTGGAACTTGGGCGGTTCACTCCACGTATGCAGACCGACATCGTTACATTCGAAATGTTACCAACAACGCGCCGACGAAACAGACTATGATAGAGCGGCGTCCAAGTCGTGCTGAAGGAACAAGGCTTCGGGGAAATATCTCGCCCGCACGGCTCTCCCGCCAAAATACCTTCCGTCCATCTCCCTCACGGTCTTCCACGCTCCAGACGGTCCTGCAAACAGGACAAATATGCGCACCGCCTCTGCCAGATCTGAAGTAGGCGGATAACAGAGGTGGATAATGACCCGCTGGACGGTGCCGTTCTTCGAGCACTCGTCACCTAGGACACGGCTCGACGTCAGTTCGCTGCCAAACGACCATGAACGCCACGTCGGTCGACCGCGCACGCACCAATCTCGTCTCGCAAATCGCCGTCACCAACATCGTCAGGGTCCACCATGTTCGTGAGCACGACTACCCGGCTGGGTTCACCAAACCGCTCACGGTCTTCCCGCGTTCTGGCATCTTCGTTGTCGTTGATGATCCTTCCCATCTTGGAGCCGATTGCCAGTTTACCTTGGCCTTGCCCTGTCGTCTTTTTGTTCCCTTTCCCATTCTTGGCCTGTGACACTTGTTCAACGGTGAGTGCGTTGACGATGCCCGAACCGTCCGCCCCGAGACCCTGGCCCTCTTTATGGCCCCATTTCGCCATGAGACGAGCAGCAAAATTATGAGGATCAGACCTGTAAATAAAGTATTTGAGTCGCTCGAAAACCTTGAGGTCAGACGAGGTAGCCGACCTTGTAGACGCACTCCCTTCCTCCGGAGCTGCGGTTAGAGCGGGAGAATCGGTGCCAGTGTCACCTGATCCCGCAGAGGTTGCGCCTGCGGTAGCAGCCAGTGCACTTAGCTTCGCAGCAATGTTGGCAGCAGCCTTTACTTTGTCTTCAAACCCACTCGGGATTTGCCCCGGAGGAGGTGGGACGTTGGCAGGTGGGGCAAATGGATTGTATGCCAATGGCGGAGGGGACGGTGGTTCAATAGTGCTGGGGGGCGTTGGCGAAGGTTGCGATATATTGAATGAGGGTGCGGAGGGTCGTGTACCCTGACTCATGCTAAGTCGACGTTGGTAAGCCTCATCTCCTGTCTCTGCAAGGTCTACCGTGACTGCCAGGGGTTCAACTACGGCATCTCCGTTGGACGTGTCAATATCTGCATCGTCGGCGGATTGAAACGCCGACGGGGCGGTAGGTTGAGCCGGCTGACCACCAGCAGACAAAGCTAAACGTCGTTGGTACGCTTCCTCGCCAGATATATTTCGGTCCACATGGACTGGCGCGGGGGACGGTGCCCTTGGAACGGATGCACCCTGAGACATTGCTAGCCGTCGCATATACGCGTCCTCGCCTGACATATGGCGGTCAACGGTAGCTGGGGGAGCGTCAGTAGACCCGATACCGCGTGGGCGATCGTCGTCCGCGCGAGACCACTGGTCGAAGGTTGTGTGGTCGTCAAATCTCCCTAAACAATCGTCCGTCATTACGATGATACGAAAGATATTGGAAATAGTTAGCAGACCGGCCTTGCGAGGTCGTTCATCCTCACTCCCCGAGTCGGTTTGATCACTACCCCTGTCCTTCACATCGCGTGCGCGCTTTCTCTCGGCAGCTCGTTCAGCAGCCCGTTCAATGCGGTCACGTTGCTTCCAGACCTTGTACTCGTTGTAGTCGTTGGGTTTAAGCGGGTCATACTGTTCCATGGGATCCCAAACGGCAACGGGTTGCAAACTTTTGTTCTGGCCACAACCAGTTTAGACGTGAAAAGGACTCGACTCGGTGCCCACCTTTTTCCCTTTCTTTCCACCACCACCGCCGCCACCAGGCGCTTTGCGCTTTTGGTGGGCCTTGAAGCCATTGACGTCTTCATCGAGGACCATCGACGGAGGCTTCACTTTCTTTCCCCAACCTTCTTTCTTCCGCCATCCAGTATTGACTTCATCCCTGGATTCTGCTTGATCATTTGCAGGCGAGACCAGTTCGGGTGGGGCAAACACGACGGCGGTGGCGGAGACGGTGGCATTCGAATTAGTTGGAACGCCCAATATCGGCGGAGGCGCAGGGGTTGCTAGAGCAGGTACTGCCGTCGCTCCCGGAGGCAGTCGCGCGGCAGCCACTTTCGTCTTTGCTTGCATCCTACGAACCGGCGCAAAAGCGAGGGCGGCAGACCATCCTGGACGACCGGGGAGCAAAAAGAGAGAGGGCAACAGAGGGGGTTGGGGCAGCGTCAAAACGGTCATGATTGCGACACGGTCAATATTTTGGCTGTACACATCAAGGCGCAGGAGAGGGGGAGATACCGGCTGTAGATTTTCCTGCCACCGACCCTGTTCCAGATCCAACTGCAGTCGCGGCTCCTTCCTCAGCGTTGGTGGTGCTCGCTTGCACATCGGGCGCCTGTGATGGAGTAACTTGGTTTTTTTCGATGGCTTGTGCTTGAGTGGGCGCGGTCGGTGGAGGAGGAGGAGGAGGAGCGGAGGAGGAGGAAGAGAAGCTGAGCGTTGCACCCGAGGAGAACTGGATCCCCCCGTACAAGCCTCCTGCACGACTTGACATCCTGGAGCACGTCTAACGTAGCGCGCGAATTCTAATTACCCCTTGACTCTAATTTAGACTAAACAAATATTTAAATAAATATCAAATCTGATTCCCTCAGTGGCTAATGTACTGAAACACAAACGAAACTTCGGGAAAATCGATCTCTGCTCGGAGAAGGTCATCGTGGTTGCCCTTCAGCTCCGCGTTCGTAAAATGATTCCAGCTACGGGTCGGGTGTAAGCTTCCTTGGCTGGTCGTTGGCTCCGGGATACGTACGTGCTCGCGTCTCCATACAGCAGGGCACTACTCTTGATGATCTGCTTTCCGTTCTTGCATCGCTTACATTTAAACGTGTCGTGCGTATCGCAAATGGTGTCTTCATTGAACGTGAAGAGCTGTCGGAGGGATTCGAGCGAGAAATGTCTCTCCGCGTCCTCTTTCTCGTCCACCACCGCGGAGGACAATGCTTGCTTGGAAGCTTGTCGTTGAAAGATCTTCTCCTCGATAGTGCCAGTGGAAATAAACCGGTAAACAAAGCCTGCACACTCGTTAGCTAGGAGCCCCAGAATCGTGGCGACGCTCTGCATACACTCTTTCTTCTGCCCATCACGCCATACACGGGCAAGAGCCTGTTGATCAGCGGCCGGGTTCCAGTCTCGATTCCACCCTCGTTCGTTATTTGCGTGGTATATGAAAAGGGGTACACGCACCGGGATCAAACAGGATTAGTCGGTTCGCCCCGATAAGGTTGATACCGCATCCACCAGCTTTTGAGCTCAGCAAGAAGATGAATTCCCTCCCATCGGGGTCATTGAATTGATCCACAAGTTTTTGACGCTTCGTAATCGTCATGGTCCCGTCCAAGCGAAAGAATCCATACCTTGTGGACAATGTGAAGAAAGCTGGTAGGAAAATAGCGCAATGGGACGCACTTCTTACTTCGGCACAGCTTCTCAAAT